>JAUZST010056566.1:0-23893 GCA_034779995.1 Parotocinclus haroldoi | reverse complement strand
ACGGCGACTCAGGGACAGGAGAGGGAGTGTGAAATGCAGGGAGAGAACAAAGCAAAACACTGGAGCGACAATAAATGCACACACATGCACACACAAAGAGCTAAAGCTAACGGAGGAGGGAAAGGAGGGGAAGAGGGTGAGCAGGATAAACAATGGGAACACACTGACTACTTCTAAACCACACTCAAAAATATCATGCTCAAACACTCAAACAATCAATACTTCGCACCCATACAGGGGAAAAGGCACAGCTTAAATAGTGAGACTCAGACCCGGAAGAAACAAGCCGCACCTGGAGTGGAGAGAAGCGGTGATTAGAAGGAGGGGCTGAGCGAATGAGGTAGAGAGAGACGGAATCGGGATTCCTGACAAGTATATAAAAGTAATAGTAAAATTAAATAAGTAATAGAGTTTAAATCACTATTCATATTTAAATTAGTACTAAACTAATACACTCTCATATGCTGTGTTATTTATGACTGGTGCCACTCTGATCCCTATGTACATGGTATGCAGTTCTCTGTGAAGTGTTCTTTCAGACATTAGTTGTGAAGGGCCTGCATTGGCTTCTACAACCTCAAATCAGAAAAAGTTGGGGCGGTAAGGAAAACTTAAAAATTCAAACAGTGTTTTTTAAATTTTAAATTTACATGTATTTTATTTGAAACAGCATGAATCAAGACATTTCATATTTTGTCTGGTCAGCTTCATTTAACTGGTTAATAAACATCTATTCCTGCATTTTAGCCCTAAAACACAATCCAGAAAAAGTTGGGACGGGAGCAATTTAGTTCTACTAATAAATACAAAAAATAATAAATATTGATGTGACTGGTGTGATTTCAAACAGGTGATTGACTGATACAAAAGCAGTATCCAGAAGGGCTAAGTCTTTGATGAGGAAAGATGTGTCTAGGAACTCAAGTGTGTCAACAAATGTGTGAAAAAAATTATTGAAATGTATAAAAAACAATGTTGCTCCAAGAAATATTGGAAGGGATTTCCATATTTCTCAGTGTACAGTGCAAAATGTCGTAAAAAAAATTCAAGGAATCTGTAGGAATTTCAGCAAGTAAAGGGTAAAGGGTTACAAGAACACAAGCCTAAACTGAAGATCCATAATCTCCGATACCACTTCAGGAAAGAAGCCCAGTTAACCAGGTCCAGAAGAGACATCAGCTTCTCTGGCCTCGGAGGCATCTAGTTTCCACCCAGTGAAAACGGGGATTGTGCTCAGACCGATCAGTAGCAGGCTGTGTTCTCCAGAAGAAAGACAAAAAGGGCCACCCAGGCTGTTATTGGTAACAAGTCCAGAGCTAGCCTCTGTCATGGTCTGGGGTTGGGTCAGTGCCCTTGGAAAAGGTCATTTTCCCTTCTGTGATGACAGCATTAATGGACTTTCTTTAACTCAATCAGTTCGAGAATAATATAAGAGTCCTCTCAACGGCGTACTGCAGATCCCAGCTGGGGTTGCCTGGTGATATCTACAGTGGCATCAGAACCTCGCTGATACTCCTGCAGGATCTTCACTGTAGCTTCATGTCCAAACTGCAGAGCATCATCCAAAGGGATGTTCCCCCACCTGAACAGAAGGAACATCGTTAATTCATTAGAAATACAGCTAAACGCACACACACACACACACACACACACACACACACACACACACACACACACACACACACACACACACACACACACACACTGTTTTGTCATTCTGATAAGATCTGGTGCAGATTTTCCTGTAGAACCTGCAATTCCACTGCTTTACCAGCAGATCACAATCTTACGTCACAGTTATATTTGCTGTTTGAGCAACAATCTCATCTCAAACAAACCATCTGAATGGTTTAGTTCTCAGCAATGATATTTGTGATGGCAGCATGGGGTTTTTTTCCACACCAAAACGGTATCACTCAGATGACGCGTTGCCAAGTAACAACAAGCTTAGTGCACGCAGACATATAACATATACAAGTAATGTAATAACCCTAATGAATAACTACATTATTTTGTTTAATTCTTAAGGAATTGTATTTTCTTTGTTCCCTCAATCTGTGCTTATTTGCACTTTGTATTCAAACTTAAGTTACTTAGTGTTAGAACTTATAAACATTTTGTCAGAACAGGGTAACAACTGTTACCTTTACATATCAACAATTCATTTGTTGTGGACCTACTTTTTTGGCAGAATGAACATGTTCTTTATTGAATTCGGGGCTTCTCTGATTTATATAAGTATATTTATATAAGTATGAAGGTCATATGTTATCGCGAAAACCATCACATACTGAACTCTTCAAATCTAATGGTGGCCTAAGACTTTTGCACAGTACAGTACTGGACATTGTGCTGAAATATGCTGTCACATGTCTGTGTGTTTTTTTTTAAGCGTATTTGTTCTTTACTTGAGGTCAGTCAAATACAAAAGTCGCTGACTGCACTGTACTGCCTGTTACACAGATTTGTGCTTCGTATCACTTTCCGTACAATTCCATATGCTCCACTTAGTGCACCATCTGAAACTAATAAGCTAATAAAGCTATAAAGCTAATTTGGAGGCGAGCAAATATCAAGCTTGTGCTAACCGCTGAAGTGAGAATAAATCTGCAGTTAACAGCCAGGAGGAAACAGAGAGTAGCATTTACTAAACACTGTATATAAAAACACTGAGGATAAAAAGCTAAAGCAAAGCATCCTGTTCTACTCCTGCTTCTCCTGGTCAGGGTCATAGACAGGTCCCAGGATTCATGGGGCACAGAAAAAGGTACATTGTGGACAGGAATCCAGTCCATAAACATGCAAGCATGTGGCATATACTCAACAAGGTGGTACCACCGTTTGGTACCAAGGGGTGCACATGGTCAGCCATATGGGTTTAAACCATGCTCTGTTGGTATTAAGGGGGTGCATCAAGAAAACTCCAGAACATCACCAGCAGCCTGATCTGTTGATCAAAGGCAGGATGGAGCCATTCATTATGAGACCAAATTCTGACCGACCATCTGAATTTAACAGCAGTCTCATCAGACTTTCCAACCTTTTTTTGGAAAAATTCAACACCTTCTCTGTTCTAAGCTCACGGGAGGGGCAACTGGAGTGGTATTCTGCTGCTGTAGTCCATCTGCTTCAAGGCAGTTTCTGCTTTCACTGTTACTGTTAACTGCCCCTTGACATCAGCGAGGCATTTTCACCCAGAGAACTGCCCTCATTTTCTCTATTTCAGACCGTTCTCAGTAAATCCTACAGATGGCGCCGCGTGTGACAATCCCAGTACAGCAGAATCACTTAACAAAATCAACAAAAATCACCTAAATCACCTCCCCCGTTCTGATTCCCGGTTTGAACTCGATCATGTCTAGATGCCTAAAAGCACCGCGATGCTGCCGTGTGATTGGCTGATTGGATACTTGGGTTAAACAGAGGTGTACCTAATGAAGTAGATGGTGAGCGTAGATATAAAACACGCCCACCTGTCTCTTACGAAGGGATTCACCTTGCAGGTCTGTGTTAAAAACTTCACAACCTCCACGTGACCTGAAAGAAAAGAAAAACTTCAATAGAGCAGTCATTATAATTAACAGAGTATTATCACATGGTGATGAATAAAGAGGACGGCATGACGGCATACTGGTTAGCATTTACACTGGCTCACAACACCAGAGATCCCTGGCTGTATGGAGTTTGCATGTTCTCCCCATGTGTGAGTGGGTTTGCTCTGGGTATTCCGTTTTCATCCCACATTTCAAAGGCATGCGCTGCCGTCTCTAAAGCTCGGTGTTTGTGAATGGGTGTGTCTGTGCTCTTGTGTTTGACTGGCACCCCATCTAGGGTTAGTTCCCGCCTTGCACCCTGCGCTGGCAACGACCTTGATGGGATTAAGCAGGTAATAAAATTGAAAAAAATGACTGATTAGTATAACAGAGGCGCACTACTTATGCATTTACCTTCTGCGGCAGCAACATGGAGCGCTGTGCGACTGTCGTAGTCCTTCTGGTTCAAATCCATGGACGACAGAGCAAACCTGCAGCAAGACAGAATCATCAGGGCATTAAAAACCAAACGAGTCATAATAAAGCAATTCAATTAAAATGACTGTTGAGGGCTGAGAGACCTCCTGAGAGCTGAAACGTCTCCACTATGAGCGGCGAACATCAGGTTCACCACCGACTTGTTCTAAACACGGACGATTAAACAGAGATGAGAAAACATGATATCACTGCTTCTGAGAACTGATGACCAACACCCAGTGTAACACAACTAATGATGTGTGTTCCATTATACACGGAAAAAAAACATTCACTGTCTGGAAAAAGTAGCCAGGATAGTAAGGCATTGCTTAGATACACTCACTGGCCACTTTACAGGTACGTACACATGTTAATCAGCCAATCATATGGGAGCAACTCAGTGCATTTATTAATGTGGACATGGTTAAGACAAGCAACTGAAGTTCAAACGGAGAATCAGAACAAGAAAGAAAGGTGATTTAAGCCACTCTGGCAAGCAACGTGACATGGTTGTTGGTCTTAGCATTTCAAAAACTGCTGATCTACTGGGGTTTTTACACACGGCGCCATCTCTAGGGTTCATAAAGAATCCATCCATCCATCCATTATCTTCCGCGAGGGCAGGAGCAACCCTAGACGGGGTGCCAATCCATAGTAGGGCATACACACACATACACACACACACACATTCACACACTAAGGGCCACTTTAGAGACACCAATTAACTTAACACACATGTCTATGGACTGTGGGAGGAAACTGGAGTACCCGGAGTAAGCCCACGCAGACACGGGGAGGACATGCAGACTCCATACAGAAAGGACCCAGGCCGCTCCGTACTGGGATTGATGCTGCCCTAGTTTATAGAGAACGATCCAAAATATCCACTGAGGATAAAAATACCTTGTTGATTCCAGAGGACAGAGGAGAATTCAGACTGGTTCAGGCTGATAGACATGTAACATTAAATCAAATAAACACTCGTTACAACCGAGCTATGCAGAAGAGCATCACTGAATAAACAAGACGTCCCACCTTGAAGCAGATGGGCTACAGCAGGACAAAAACTAAGAAAGGTAGATTGCTCAGGGAAGCTACCAAGAGGCCAGTGGCACTTTAGAGAAACGTACAAGTTATAGCTGACCGTTTGAGAATGATCAGTCTGTGCAAGTGTCACAAGCTTCACACAAACCCAGCCTATATGGGCAGGGTGACAAGCAGAAGGCCTCTTCTGAGTCACACTCAGTGCAATTTGCACTTACGATGTCATGTGGGAAAGATTATTATGGTCAGAGGAGACCAAGAATATAGTATTAGTACTGAAATTCAAACACCATCCACAATCCACCATACCTACTGCAAAGCATAGTGGTGGCACCATTGTGTTGTGGTGGTGTTTTTCTTCAGCAGGGACTGTGCATCCTGTGGGGCCTCCTGTGGGGCATCCTGTGCTAGCCAGCTAAAGATGGCAAGTGCGTCACCACACCAGCCTAAACACAATGCCAAAAAACCACACGGTGGCTTAAATAGTGCAACTGGACTGCGACTAGAAAGACACCAACAAATCTGAGAAGACTTCCATTAATGCTGAACCTGTGAGTCACAAGGCTGTCCCAGAGGGAGTGTTGTATTTACACTAAAATAGCGTGTTTTAAACCAGATATTTTTGAGTATTAAGAGTTTTATCACCTTATCAGAGAAACATATTATATTATATATTATATATATTATATTTAAAATAAAAACTTTATTGGACTTTAGATGGATGGACTTGTATCTAGCCCCTAAAACAAAGGCTCTGTGTGGAAAAACCTATGGATTTAAGTTTGTTACAGGAAACAATAAATAAGGTTGCTGGTCGTTTTAACAATTTTCTACTAAGTAAATTTTTCTAGGTTATAAATGTAGGCCGTTGATGAGTTTCTAATGGTCATGGAAAGATGGACCTTAGCATTTTTATTTCTCTACATATGATTGGTGCAGAGACATACTTGACATGTCAGAAAGATAAGACCCTGTAACTATTTAATCTTGTTTAGTTGTCTTTAAACGAAGACCAGAGGAGTTATTAAAAACGGCATAAATAAATCTATTTGAAGGGAAGCGCAGGATTTCACGGATTGGTCTGCAAGTTCTGTTTCGGTATGATAAGAATATCTACGTGTTTGTATACTTTTGCTCATTGTTTGTTTTGTTTTTTTATTTATTTTAGAGCATGTGTTCAGTGAGCTTCAGACGGTTTCTGGTTGATGTACCCAAGCTCAGAGCCACAGCGCCATCTGCTGGACTCAAAGTTCAATGTGTTGTAAAGATTTTGGAGACTAATTATAAAGGTAGTTTGCAATCTCACCCTGTCTTCACCAGACCGTCTACGTGGATCCTGTTTCTTCACAAAGTGCCTCAGGTTGTCATAATTATGGAAGTTAAACGTGGACACCAGCTCCTGATCACACACAAACAGACGGAGTATCAAACTGAACGTCTGATTCATGGTGATGGTGGAGGAGATCGCTAGCTGATATGAGAGACAAAATAGCTATCCATCGGACCTGACAGAAGTTGATGCCTCGGACACTGTTCCCTAGTTTGTCTAAAGGTGGAGACCAACACATGACCCCCATCACGTTTGGCACCACCAGCAACACCGCTCCTGATACTCCTGATTTAGCAGGCAGTCCCACCTGATCAACACAAAAAGTTCAAGCAGGTAAATTCATAGAAATCCCCAAACCCAACTTATTGTGCCTGGATGTGAAGCCAGAGCTGGCTGGAAGTGGCGGGATAATATATAATAAAATCTAATATTACTGCACCACCTGTGTTCCCAGCCATATACCATTTATTTTATATTTACTGGCTCAGTTAAACAAGTTGTGTCATACTCCTGAAAACCCTAAATATCAACCTCTAACCCTACTGTCTACTCAACCCTAACTCCTAACCCAACCCTACACTTCACCCTAAAGTTTACTTAAACATTACCCTTAACTCCTAATCATAACCCTTAACACTTAACCATAAATCCCAACCATAACCCTCAACTCTTAAATGTAACCTCAAATCCTAACCGCAACACTCAACTCCTGACCCAACCCTACACCAAACCCTAAAGTTTAATCATAACCCTTAAATATTAACCATAACCCTTAACTCTTAACCATACCGCTTCATTCCTAGCCATTACCCTTATCTCCTAACCATAACTCTTAACTATTAACCATGACTCTTAACTCTGAACCATAACCCTTAACTATTAACCATAACCCTTAACTCCTAACCATAACCCTTAACTATTAAACATAACTATTAACTATAACCCTTAACTATGAACCATAACTATTAACCATAACTCTTAACTATTGACCATGACTCTTTACTCTGAACCATAACCCTTAATTATTAAACATAACTATTAACTATTAACCATAACCCTTAACTCCTAACCATAATCCTTAACTATTAACCACAACCCTCAACTTCTAACCATAACCCTTAACTATTAACCATAACTATTAACTATTAACCATAACTCTTAACTATTAACCATAACTATTAACCATAACCCTTAACTCCTAACCATAACCATAACCGCATTGTCTGTGTCTCTCGTAACAACTACTACATATTTGAAGAATAAAACATTAGAATGATATCAGACTCTTAACCATGACCCTTAACTATTAACTATTAATCTTAACTCTTATCTCTTAATCATAATTATTAACCATAACCCCTAACTATTAACCATAACCCTTAACCATTAACCATAACTATTAACTATTAACCATAACCCTTAACTATTTACCATAACTATTAACCATAACCGTTAACTATTAACCATAACTATTAACTATTAACCATAACCCTTAACTCCTAACCATAACCCTACACCTAACCCTAAAGTCCTATATTATGTATATATTATTATATTATATATAATATTAATCCTAAAACCTTACATATAACTTTACACCTTATCTCTTAACTTAACTCTATAGCCAATCCTAACCCCTAAAGCTGAATCCTTAACTTTTTAACTACATAGTGTTAAATCAAGTATAATTAATTTAACCTTGCATTGCCTGTGTCTCTCGTAACAACTACTACATATCTGAAGAATAAAACATTAGAATGATATCAGATCCAATTGTGACGTACGTGGAAGGCAAAGTAGCCGGAGTAGTCGTACATGCCGCAGGAGTGCATCAGGCTGAGTGTGTTCCTAACGGCCTCAGAGCTCAGCACTCGCTCGCCCGTGATGGGGCAAATTCCTCCATTAGCTAATGTAGCCGCTATCACACTCCCCGACTCACACGTCACTTCAATAGAGCACAGCTGTAAAAAGAGACGAGTCTGTCTCGTTTTTACCGTTCAGTTCATGTTTGTTTATTTAAATACGTAAAAGCTCAGTGAACAGGGAAGGGCAGGGAAAAATTAGGCTCAAATAGGATTAACACCTACCTGTACCCTATCTTACCCCTAACCTCAATCCTAACCCTAAACCTATACCAAGTACTAACCCCTTAACCCTGAAGCCTAAACCTAATCACTAAACCCTAACCTCTAAATCCTGCATCTATCCAAAAACCTGCAACTATCCCTAAACCCTAGCACTAAACTATAAGCTTACACTTACCTACCCAAAAAAATCTAACCATCATCTTTATTCCATAACTGTAACACTAAAACTTAGTCTAAACACTAATCCTACACCTAACTTTAACTCCAAACCACAAACCATATCCCTTACATTACTGCACTTAACTGCACTTAAACCTTAACCCTTAGCTCTAACACTATAGCCTAACCAAGTCCATAATGCTACTCTTACGCCACACTATAGCATTAAAACCAAACCCCATGTGTAACTCTAACTCCAGTTAACCTAATCCCAATCCTGTCCCTAAAGCTTAATCACTAATCTCTTTCATTAATCCTACTCCTATGCCTAAACCTACGCCTAACCCCTCACACTAACCATACACATAACCCTAAACCCTATGCCAAATCCTGCGTCACCCCAACCCCATCCCTAACCATAAACCCATTTCTACCCCAAGCTCCTAACAGTAAACCTAACTTGAGGGCCATATCTGAAAACTTAAACCTCATTCTACCAACAACTCCAACAATAATACAAAAATGAAACTCTAACCCTACATAAACTCAAATCCCAGCTCTGAGCTATCTGAAACTCTACACCTTCTGCTTAATCTTAAATCCTTGTTCTATAGCTAAACCTAATACACAACCCTATCCCCAAATCTTTCGTCTAAAGACCAGGCCTTGTCTTACACCTAACCCCTTACTTCTACACCTAAACCCTAAATCCTACATCTGGCCATTTTCTTCCACTCTGTGATTAACAGTGAAGTTCAATATGATTTACAGTGTATGTACCTCACCTGAAAGTAGAAGTCTAGTGCATCAATCATATCAGCTCCAGAAGGAAAACACTGCACACACGCACACACACACACACAAACACACTCTTGGTAAATGAATATTCATGGGGACATTCCATTGACAAAATGATCACAGTAGCTTGTCAACAAATACAGATATTAGAGTTGTGCTTTCTAACATAATATTACTGTAGCTCATCAGTGCTACATCTAAATCTATCCTCAACCTTTTTGACATTTCAAAATAAAGTTGCAGCTTTTGTTAACAAACAAACAAAGTATGCTTCCTAACGAGGACTTTAGGAAGATGCCCTCACAAGGTTAAAATGACAGATCTTGCTGTTATTGTTGGAATATTTGGCCTATACACTGACATATCTAAACTTCATACACACATACACAGACACACACACACACACACACACAGAGTAAAATACAACATAAGGGATCTCTGCTTTACGCTCAGGCTTGAAAGGCAGGGCAATTATAGAACAAACCTTTTTCTCTTTCAGGTAATAACCAATTGCAAAGTTTCTGTCTCCTGTTTCCTTCTCTGATTGAAACCTATAGCGACAGAAACTGTATTCAAAACCGAAACACTGTACAATGTCACTTAAATGATGGCACTAAACTTCAGGACTTACGTAGCATTACTGAAGCCGATGTATTCAGTTCCTGACATTTTCTTCACAAAGTCCATCACCTGAAGCAGAGCAACAAAGAATAGAAAATCTCTTTTAGAAACGTGACAATAAACATCAGTGATATTCTTCCTCACAACACATCTTCATACTAACACAAATAGGTTTTGGAGTCTCCCAGAGCACCTTGTGGATAATTCATAGGGTATAAATAAACACGATACATGTTAATAAAAATGTAATGTAAGTGCGAGGAAGGTTCTTTGCTGATTTACTTACGTAGTCAAACTTCTCTGCTTTGTTGGCTCCAGGCTGAACAGAAAAGAAAATCATATGCATACGTGGATCACAAATCAAAGTGCACGTTCTTGACTATTAACTCAAATGGAGGATTGGAGGATTTTGCTGGCATGTGTAGAAAAATATTGTGGTAGCCCAGTGGTTAAGGTACTGGACTATGGACTAAAAGGTCCAGGGTTCAAATCCCACCTATGCCACAGTTTTGTCAAAGGACAAAGCTCTACTTATTTTAGATTTTGAATAAAACCAACTTGCAGATAAATTGGAGAGACAGGACGGGATCCCTGGTAGCAAGCCCCAAAAACCAGTATTTCTTAAAAATAAGCCTAAAGATGCTTAGAATAAGCGGACCTGGCAACCGAGGAACAAAAGACAGACTTCTGCTCATAAACTCCATTCTCTGTTCGTGGATTTGGGACTGTTGAGGTGAGTAGCTGTTAATGCCCAAAATGTCAAGGAGTTAAAAGATAGATTTTTATTTCTCATTACAATTTCATATAATTTTTAAAAACCCAATCGTTAAAGCAAGTACACGGCAGAAACTGTTATGTCAATAACCTCCCACCTTTTGATTGTTTTGGTGGAAATACTCTTTTTTTTAAATAATTAAAAAATGCCCTCTGGTCATTAATTAATTCTCAAAAACTCTCAGAATCAGTTAACCGTAAGCAAGAAAGACTTAAAGACTTTGTGGAATTTTGTTTGTTTGTTTTTTTTTTTTTTTGGGGGGTGAGTATGGCTTTTGTATAGATGAATCCAAATTTCAAAGCCACAGCAGCAGATGAATCCCTGACATGTGGGTGCATTGTGTATTCTAGGCTCATTACTGTGGGGTCAGTGACTCACTGGGACATGCGTCTGCCTGAACCCAAATATGTTGAGAAGATGTGTTTACCTTGATAAGAGAGCTAATGACAATTGCTCCTGCATTGACCATGGGGTTGTGAGGCTTATCTGAGAATAAAAATACAGGATACACCAGATTAGTTTCACCAAAACTAAAACATCTGGTCTTTATAAGTTATATCTTACAATTATGCCCTGCTCTGGGACAGTGTCTCGTGTGACTGAGCCAATATCTAGGGTGGACTTCTGACCAAGTTTCTACACAGCACTGCATAGTGTGTAGCAGCACAAACTGAGAAAATTAAACCAAAGATTATAATTAAGACTTAATTCAGTGGGAAGAACTACATTGGCTAGTAAAGATTAATCCATATCCGAGGCATTCGCTACAACTGACTTAATACTGGCTATGACGAAGGAGCACAAACTTGTGTAAATATGCTCTTTCAGTATGTTTCTGTGTGACATCCCACTCAAGGCCAGTCAAGTTGTCAAGGGCTCCACAAACACTGAGTTCATATAAAACAAACATTGAATGCAATGCTCAAACTGTGATTGTGCACGGCAGAATACGCTGATTCCAAACACAGCAAGCCATGCCTACATGTGACGTCTGACCAAGAAAGAAACCCACCTCTGCCAAGCTACCACAGTTGGGTCCCTGAGCAAGGTCCTTAAACCACAATAGCTTGGATTGTAAGACTGTATCAATTGTAAGTCACTCTGGATTAGGACATCTGCTAAATAACGTAAATGTAAATGTAACTGCTGGGATTTGAACTCAGGTCTCTGTGTTGGTTGGCTTGGACTGTTGTGCCACACAAGTATCTCTGGATATATAATTTTCACTGGGGTTTTTATTTTCAGGTAAAAGTCACCATGGTCTGGAGCCTATCCCGGAGAACACATATGAAGTGTAAGCTTGCCCTAGAGGGCGTCAGTGCATTACAGAGCCTGGTCGAGGTTTCTGCTGTAGCACCAGGAAACAATCCTCCCAATGGCCTCATCTCCTTCAGGTACAGACAAAGAGGGACTTCACATAAAACAAATTGGGACAGTGGAGGATTTGTGGTTACATTTGTCTGTGTAAGCAGCTGGATGTCTATTTTTTCGGTTCGGAAGATGTTTCTCCTCCCAGCCGAAAGGAATCTCATGAATAATTGACATTCTATTGGGGTTGTCACCTTGGAGGTTGTCCTGAGAGTCCTTGACTCACCCTGGCAACACGTGAGTTGGTAGGATCATAAGACCAAGGTGTGAATCGTTGCTTTCGACAGTTCTTTTCGACAATGGTCGTTCTAATCGGACACATAAGGCCTCTTTTACTCCTCTTTCAAAACACCTGTCCTCCCTGTCCAAAATCTGAATACAAATGAAGGTTACAATGTTTATATTTTGGACAAAGAGTACACATGGTTTGAAGAGGAATAAAGGAAGCCATGTATGTTCGATTAGAACGACCACTGTTAAACAGAACGGGTCACCAATAATCAGCCACCTACAAAGCAGTCCTGAGATCCTTTCAAGGCAAATGATCTCCCATTCGCATCTTGACCCATGCGATCATGACAACTCACTCGCTAGCAGAGCGGGTCAGGGACTCGCAGGACAACTCTACTAGATACTAGATACCTGGGACTGCCCATCAGCTTCTAGCGCTCAAATAACTTAGGTCCACTAAATGAGGTCCAGGGTTCAAATCCCACCTCTGAGAAATTGCTACTGTTTGGTCCTTGAGCAAGGCTCGTAACCCAGAATTGTTTGTATTGTAGGATTGCATCAGTTTTAAGTTGCTTTGGATAAGGGTGTCTGCTAAGGGCTCAAACCTGTGTCCCTGAGGTGGTTGCCCAAAATCTTTTATTTATTTTAGCTCTATTATTTATTGCCTTATCTAGGAAAGGTCTAATTAAGGGCTAATTAACCTCAAAAACTTTTAAATCCACAGTTGTCACCAGTGACACTAATTCTTGTCCTATACCGTAATCATTGAGAGAAAGCTTGTTGAACTTATGGCCGCTTGGTTCCTTCCCCACATAGTGGTGCACATGTTCTGTTCCGTGTTGGTGAACAGCAATGGCGTATTCCAGCGGCTTCACGCAGGACTGCAGGCAAAACGGCAACTTGGTGTCGCCCACAGAGTGCCTTTAAAAACACAATTCATACATAGTCTTGTGTCAGAGCATTATCTACATCAGTGTTTGTCAGTCCTGGTCCTAGGGCCAAAAACACGGCCATTTTAGTGCTTTTTCCTGTTTAAACACAATCACTTTAACTCAGTAATAGGTTCTTTACTGAAATGAGTTGGATTGGGTGTGCTGGGAGCAGGGACAACACTAAAACGTGCAGTGCTGTGGGGTTTCAGGACCAGGATTGAGAACCACTGATGTAGCTCACCGAATTTTTTTTTGGAAAATCTTGGGCTGGGCTCAAAGGTCAGCCAGATTTAACTTTGACACAGTTTGCTACTGACCTTTCACAACACAAACAATGACGTACTTCAGGAGTAATCCATTCTGACCCTTATGCAGTGGTGTCAGGACTGTGGCTACCAGTCACCAGGTTGTGAAACAGAGGGTCCAGGGTTCAAATCCCTTTGGCAAGCTGCCACTGATGGGTCTTTGAGCAAGAGCCTTAATCCACAATTGCTTTCTACAATTCTACAGTTGTATTAGTCGTAAGTCGCTTAGGATAAGAGCATCTGCTAGATGACATGAATGCTGTCATTGTTGAGGCATGAACAAAACCATTAACCCACAATTACACAAATGTCATTCAGAGTGAACAGAGTTGTTGAAGGTTGCAGTGTTTGGCCAATTAATTTACAACTGAATTCACAACTTTTCGTTATTAGTTCAGAGTTAATCGCCAAGCTATTAATGTGCTGTCGAGATAAGTAAAGTTCTAACCTGCCAAACTTGCTGTCCACATCCATTTGGATATGAAATATTCATAAACCTCAGAAAAGTCATTACCTTATACCAACATGGGTCTTCTTACCTTTGCCCATCCACTGTGCACAGGGAGATCCCCCACAGACTGGGACTGAACTTGGCCAGGTGGGGAATGTAGTCTGCAACCTGACATACAAAAATGTATCAGATCATAAAGCATTAGAGAGCTACAGGACCCTTGCAGAGACTCACCCGTCCTTCATTCTGTTGAGTGCATCGCTGATAGATCTGATTTATCTCAGCAACAAATGCCTCAAACTCAGGAATGATGAACTTCTTCCTAAAAGCCTTGGACAGCAGGACAATGTTTCCACCCACACATCTGACAGAGAGACAAAAAGAAATGATCTGACCTGGTCTTAGGTTCAAACCAGCCAGACATTAGTTGGAAACAGACCTGTGGAAAAGCTCTCGATCCATCATGACTTCGGTGGACGATTCCTGAACAGCTTTGTGCAGTTTGTCCATGCAGTAGCGCAGGCGAGGGTCAGACGTCAGCAGCCCTGTGCTTTTCAAAGCCTGTTAAGAAACACAGGGTCCGTGTTGGAACTGATTTACTGGAATAATTAAAGCTTCATTTCAATTCCACTTCCGGTCTGGGTTACCATTCCCAGGACCTGAGGTAAATGTGTTTGTGCTTTGACTATGATATTCATGTTTTTTTTTTTTCTTATTTCATGTACACTATGGTAGAGAAAACAGGGATGTTGGAGGATCCCCTGAACAGCTTCTCCATTAGCATCCACAAGTCAAATGTATTTATATGGTACTTATTACAGTGGAGCATTGTCTAAAAACAGCTTTAAATTCAGACTGTCTTCTAACACCTAGGGCCAGTTTCAATGGAGCAAACGTAGGGTGACAGTGGCCAGAAAAAAACCATGGGAGGATCACAATTCAAAAAGGGACCTGACCTCCTTAGGAGGTTTTGATGATATACTGTATCTTAAACCATTTTATCTAATCAAATAAGAAGTAAAAGTTCACAAAAGCTCATGAAAAGTTCATAAAATAACATACAAATAAGCGTATCTCTACTGTTTAGATCAGTAGACAGAGCCACTGTAGGATCCTGGATTCCCTGGCTGGGAAAACAGTTCCTGTATGTGACCCTTAACCAGCACTGCACTGCACCTCTTCTCAATCTTTGAATCCTCCTGCTCGTGCTTGTTTATGGATCACATGATTTCCTCTACTGTGGTTTTTCTGGATCATCCAGACCCATCAAGGAACCACTGCTTCCAGCACCTCCTAACAGCTAGGGTCACAGCGGTGCACATGGTGGGCAATTCATAGAAATGTCCGTCCTGCTTCTCTGAGTCCATTCATGCCTCCTCTCAGAGTTTGTCTACTGGGCAAAATGGCTTCGAGTGCATTGTAGAGGTAGGTCTAGCAATCATCGGTCTCTCACCAATAGGTACACTACCCAAAAGTAGTCACCGAGAGCCTTTTTATAGGGCAGTTTTGTATGCAGCAATCCTACTTTTCTATCTGGGTGCTTTTTTGTCTCACACCATGCAGGCATTTGTAGCCCAATAACCCTAATGCAACCACATCTGCAGGAGCCTTCCACCTTAAACAAGCAAGGTGACTAAGGTGAATTTCCCCATAGAAAGCACATTTGTGTGTGCGTAGGAGCGTGTGTGGTTATTGACTGACTCACGTTGAAGAAGGTGGAGATAGGGATCCTATCCTTTCCCTCGGTTATGGTGTGGAACAGCAGATCTTCCAGGCCTCTGAACAGATTGACCTCGGTCCTGACACTGAGTGAACATACAGGGAGTTCTTACACTTGCTATAATGAGCAAACATGACTAACATTTATCAGTACGATCCAAAAATATGTTTCATTACAAATTAGCTACATGTTTACGCTTTTTTCCATTACCACAAATGCAGGAAATGAGTATCAAATTATTATTGATAAGTTACAGTATATTGTATTGTAAACACAGTGTCTAGCTTTGTGGGGTTTCCTTCTTTGTTGTCTCACTTTTTTTGGTCAAGGTTGCAGAGTCTGACATCTGTCTCCAGGGAACAGTGTGCATACGTAAGCATACACTGGACAGAACATTATATACACTGCTCACAAAAAATAGGAAATGTCCCCTAATTTTTGTGAATAGTGCATATACTCAATGACAAAGTTGGAATTAAATGAAAGTTTACATGTATGAACATTGGAGTTAAACAGGTTCTCTATGTTATCCTGGGCCTATAGATCCTGCACCGTCTAGGTCGCCGAAGCCGGCCTCCCATGCGGTCCCATAAATTCAGTATTGGCAATAAAAACCACAAGCAATCCTACATTTCTGTCTGGGTGCAGTTTGTCAGTTTTGTTCAGATTTATTACCTACGGTAGCTTCACAGATACAAAGGCAATCATCAGATTCCAAATACTTTTACTTGCAAGGAGGAATTTTGTGTATCGAAGTGTCAACAAAACAATGAGACATTTTTTGTACATTTTACCATTGAACATAATAATAACAACATCAACCATATTTGTAATATTTATATATTATAGTTATATTATAACTTTACAGTTACAGTTCAATTGTGAGAATTAAGTCCTTAGTAATTCATAGTCATTTTTAGATTTTAACCGTAGTAAAGGTAATATAGACTGCTCACAACAATGAGGAGATATTTCACAGCATGGGAGTTTTCATACTGACATATCCCCGAATTTTTGTGAGCAGTATATTTTTATTACATCTGTGTAATTAACATACCCTCTGTACACGTTAGATGAACTCACCCCTCCGGTGCTTGATGTTCATTGCTGTTTCTGTTGATGTATTTCTGTGTAGGACAGTTACTGTAGAAGCGTTTCTGTCCTGAAACTTGGCGCACATCAACTCTGTACGAACCCAGCACACAGGGTTTACTCTTCTTATTCCCCAAAAGCTCCACCAAAGTGCAATTAACTATCCGTAACCGTCTTAGACAGTGCATTATCATTCAGTTACACACAGCAGCTCTAACAAAAGATCTAACAAAATCAGAGCAGGTCTCAGGATCTCACCAGCTGTTCATGTAAAAAATGCGGTTTTGAAAGAGTGACTACGGAACACGATGGAGAAATTGTGCTATTAATGAATAACCTGCTGAAAAATTGATGTTTAAGCACAACGGGAGTTCAGCTAACTCATACTTAAAACAAAGTCAGTTTAGTTTAAGAAAATCAACTGTATGATATTTATTTCTTTATTTTTTTTTTATGAATACTTTGTTAATACTTTGTTGTAATCTGAATAATATTTCCTTGGAAAATGCATCTCAAAAATGTAGACGTGTAATTTCCAGAAGGTTAATACAATGTGTTTCACAGATTAATTCTGACCTAACACATATCTACTGGAATATTTTTATTAATTTAATTAGATAGTATATAATATTGTAGATTTGGATTGGATTAACCGTACAGTCGCGACCGCCTCTCGGTCACTTGATGGATCATGGATCTCCACACATTTCCACACATTTCCATGAAGTATTTCGGCAGGATAGTGGAGTAGTTTCCCATTGCTTTCTCCACCCCTCTTCATTTATCCGGGTTTGGGATCCAGTTTCCAATTACACAGCTGGGGTATTTGCGTTAACCTAACACGCATGTCTTTAGACTGTGGGAGGAAACCAGAGTACCCGGAGTAAACCCACACAGACACGGGGAGGACATGCAGACTCCACACAGAAAGAACCCAGGCCACCCCAGCCTGGGATTGAACCCGGGACCTTCTTGTTGTGAGGCGGCAGTGCAGAGCCTATGTTTTATTAATTAATTTATATATATATACATATTTATATACATATCTATATTTATTTATATTATTTCATTTATTTTCTTAATTAATCTATATATATTGTTTAATTAAGAAAATAAATACATTTATATATATATTTTTATTTTTTTTTTATTTTTTTTTAAACATATATATTATATATAACAATTAAATATATATATATAATTTATTAATTTTGTTATTTTTTAATTCATTTAATACATCAGGACATTTGCATTACGGATAATAGCACGAATGCTGCATTAGCTGGGAGAGTCTAAAACACTCAATGTGAACAAAACTGTACGTGGTTTCATGTCTTAAAACTATGACCTAAAATAACAGACTTCTTTGATATTATTGATCATAAATAATCTATACTGCAGGAAAGATTCACTTGTGATCCAAATGGAAAGGAATCATTTTTACCTGAAGGGTTTTCCTTCCCATTTAAACCTATTATAAGTAAAAAAGGCTGACATAATAATGACCCTTCGCACCATGTAAACATTTGGCACATTTTTACAGCTTTTTTTAATGAATCTTGGAACCACTAAGAACCGGAATCGATAAGCAGTGCCAGAGCTGATTACATTTTGAGCTAATACTGTATCCCTTCGTTCGTTAGTGGTTATAATTGGCTATAATTACTGGAGGTGGATATGAGCGTATGGTTTAAATACACACTTCCGTTTGGTCTCACTCTCCTACACTCACACCTTTCACAATGTTGTGTTACTTTATATCCAAAACCACACTGTGCTCCCTATGTAGTGCACTATTGCATGGGTTTTAGTGCTTTTCCAAAATATAGAAGCAAAATCTACTCACATTTTGTCAAAATTTGTGTTTAATGCTGGACACACTGTTAAATCATACACTTTCATTCAACTTTATTGATTTTAACCTTATTGATTGGCACGGGGGGGGGGTCACGAGCGGCACGAGCAAGGCACAGAGGTTTGAAAATGAGCAAAAAGATCTGCATTATGAAACTGCAATGCAGTTAAAACATATTCTGCAAATATTTTAGAAAAAACATCATAGCAGGACATTGAACTGAAGTGACATGCCATTCAAAGTTTGATTTAGGTCACAGTCTCAGTCAGTCTCCTTGGTCTTTTGCATTAATGTTTGTAACAGACATTCAAATTTCTTCATTTCTATGTTCCTCAAGGAACATACACTAACGGACACCTTTCCTCTCACGCAGAATGATTGCCTGTCACACATCAACTAATCAGACCATCCTTCTTTCAGGTTTCAGAGAAGTTTTTGGGCAGCAGCAACACCCCCAGGTCCTAGTGCATCAAATTTAGTTATATAGTGAATATGGAAACAGATAGCACAGTTGAATAAGAATGAATATATAAGAAAAACTATTCTACAAACTAGTAGTTCATGTTTATAAACAGGTCGGAGCCGTATCAGTATTGATTGGTCAACGCAAAAACCATTCCAACACTTTTCTATTCATAGAACATATTTCATAAGTTTGCAGTATTACGCAAAAATTGAGGCACCCCCGGTCACGTTTACAGCAATAAGCACTAGGTACATGGGTGGCACAGTGGTCTAATACGCTAGCACAACACCACGCGGACCAGAGTTTGAGTCTCAGTAATGCTTTATGGCCATGTCACATGCCTACACTCTTAGCCATGCCTGAGGGAGGGTGATCTTTACTCGGTGCTCCAACAGCAACCCTACCGAGCCATTACTGGCACAGTAATGCTGCTAATAAATGTCAGAGGCAATCAAGATACAAAGTTAACAGACAGTAGCATAAAATGACTATGAGAAGAGCTCTTGAGGTTGCATGTTGTTTTAGATTCAACGAATGGCCTGGGTACCAATAAGAGAAAAAATGCTTAGTCAAAGTTTCACATTTGAATCGTGACATTAAATACAGTACAAATGACAAACACGTTTTCAACAGGTTTTTAAGATCTACAAACACAAATTAGCAGCATGTGGTTTAGTGGCAGTACGTTGGTCACCTGGATTAATGTAGCATAACTCAGATGAGGTATGTTCAGAACATCAACATAAAATGATATGAGTGTCGGTATAAAGTAGGTCAGGTCAGGGCTAGTATGACGATGTTCCGGGTACTGAAAAATGTTGAGGGCAATTTTAAATTCTGCACGGGATTTGCCTACTTAAAACACTGCTAAAGCAGTTAAATAAACCGAGTTCACAGATATTAATTGGCTGTTGCTTACACGTAATGGTCGATAGATGGCGCCAAATACATTAGTAACAAGGTCAGGATCAGTTCAACGTTTAGTTCTGTGGTATCATTGGATTTGGTGAGGTTACTCGATGAGAACGGTTGGTGTGTTTTGGGCAGCACGGGGGGCTAGGTGTGTAGCACCGCTGCCTCTCAGCAAGAAGGTCCCGGGTTCAATCCCAGCATGGAGCAGCCTGGGTGGAGTCTGCATGTCCTACCCATGTCTGTGTGGGTTTACTCCAGGTATTCCAGCGTCCTCCCACAGTCTAAAGACATGCGTGTAAGGTTAATTGGTGTCTCTAAAGTGGCCATTAGTGTGTGTGCCCCGCCTGGGGTTGTTCCTGCCCTTACGCCCAGAGTTGCTGGGTGGGCACCGGCTGTCCTGTGACCCCTTGTGGATTAAGCAGAAGATAATGGATGAATGGATGTTTTTTTCTATTTCACCTTTCAGTATAATGGTCAGATTATCTATTTATTTTTTGACAACCATGTTTCAAAGGTGTACATTACTAGCACTTGAGAGTGGAACCTGAGAAGTAGGCTGTTTTTCTTCCTATTTTCAGATGTTGTTCCAGGGGGGGAAATGTACTGTGAAATTTGGCAGTAGAACCATAAAATGACCAAATTACCATCAAGAATTTAATAGCAGAACTGTGAACTTTATGGTCAAACTGTGAAAGTTATGAAATATTAAAACTGTCAAGCAATTTCGAATTTTACTATGAAATCTCACAGTACATTTTTCCTGGGTTATTTCACAAAGGGGGAGTGGTTTCATGAAACAGTTTTTAAATATTATATCATATCATCATATCATATTTTCACGTTAAATTCATTCATAGCTTTTAATGTCTCAGCCCAACCCTAGTTGACAGAGTTAAGATATTTTAATTGGACTTTGGATTATTAACATCCAAAACAGGAAACCTAGCTTAACTGCTCATGGTTAGTGGAAAAGTCTCTTAAACTGACCAGAACTACAAAGAGTTTGGTCTAAAACAGTTCCGAAGAGGAACCTGATAGTGTATTTAGGACTGGCACCACAAGTTCTTCCTTAATCACCACCTGGAATAAGTGACTAACATGGAATAGAGTGGTGGAAACCTTGGTTATGAAGGCGAAACCAAGGCTTTTAGTCTTATTTAACAATATTTTTAATTTGAATTGTATTAGCTCTGTAATACTGGTTAAGGCTGAGGTAAGGAGGATTTTTATATCTTTAAAACGCTCTTAGCAGGCCGGGGCAACACCAGTCTTAAGGCAACATCTACAACACAAGCTGGCATGTAGGAGATCGGGATCCACAGCAGCTTAGCATCCCAGCCGGCGCTGTAGCGGGTTCTCGGGTGAGCAGAGGTCAGGGCGTGCTCCATGCAGTTAGTTACTTTGCTCAAATCAGCATCACAAATAGCATTCATAATTAACCTCTGTACCTTAATGTCTGGAAAGAAACAAAGAAAAGTTATGAAACCATCAGGGATTTGTTCACAAAAATATGTTTGGCATTCACGAGAAATTTACTGGCTGGTGTTGGGTGTAGATCTACAAACACAAACCAGAAAAGGCTGGGATGGTATGGAAATGGAAAGTTTAAAAAAAAAACAGTGTTCCTTATTTGTTTTATCTTTTATTTCATTGCCGACAGAATGAAACAGAGATGTTTGTTTTTGGTCTACATAAAAAACTTTCATTCCTGCATTTCAGACCCGCAACACATTAAAAAAAAATCAGGACAGGGCAATTAAGGGCTAGTAATGGGGTAAAAAAAACTGAATAATTAAGTGATTTTAAACAGATGATATCATGCTGTGAGTGTAATCATGATTTGGTACAAAATCAGGGTAAAGAGGCAATATTCATGAACGGCTGAGCAACAATAGGCAGAGGATCTCCAGTTTGTCAAAAAATGCCAAATAAAATGATTGAAATGTTTAAAACAATGTTGTTTAAAGAAAGATCGGAAGGGATTTCCATATTTTTCCCTCTACAGAGCATAATATCATTAAATGATTCAGAATCTTGAGGAATTTCAGTGTATAAAGGGTAAGGGTACAAGAGTACACTGAAGAGGGGTGATCTCCCTCTGCTCCCTCAGACAGCACTACATCAAGAACCGTCATTCATTAATAGCTTATAGAAGCACATGGGTAAGGGATTACTTTATCAAACCTTTATCAAGCTCTATAATACAGTTACATTCATAAATACCACTTAAAACTTTACTGTACAAACAAGAACTTAATGTTAACGAGGTCCAGTAGTGGCATCGACTTCTCTGGACTCGGAGGCATCTAGGATGGACCATTGCCATGGTAACGGGGATTGTGCTCAGACCAATCTGGATTCCAGAACTTTTTTGGAAATGATGCTGTCTGCTCCGGACGAAGACGAAAAAAGGATCGTCCAGAGTGTTATGAGGAAAAAGTCCAAAAGCTGGGTTCCGTTATGCTCTGGGGTCGGGTCAGAGCCCTTGTTAGACGTCATTTACACTTCTCTGATGCAGCATTAATGCAGAAAAGTGCACTAAGATCTTAGAGCAACATAGTTCCTTCTAATCTTGTTTTAAGGAATTACATAATTAATTATTTTTTAAACCCCATTACTAGTTTACTAGAGTTACTAATTTGCCCCATTCCAAGTTTTTTTCTTTTTGGAACATGTTGCAGGTCTGAATGCAGAAATGGAAGTTTATTAACTAATGAAATGAAATCTTTTGAAAAAGGAAAAAAAAACATGAAATATCTCGGGTTCATACTGGATGTAGTGAAATAAAATAGCAAAGTAAACGTAACGTAAACGTAAGAAGCACTGTGATTCTTTGGAATGTGCATTGTCCATTCCGTCCCCAAATGATTCTTTTGAGGATTTGACGATGTAGATCTTCCTTCACGTGACCTGGTACAGATTTCTTCTGAGCTCACCGTAGCTGCTACATTAGATTCAAATATAGATTGCTTGCCTACAAAGCTAAAAATGGTCCAATCCCTTTTTCACCCACAACTGATTTTCCATCACTTCTGTGGATCTGGAATGGGATCATGTGAAGAACACATGGTAAATACAGCATGAGTAGTGTACTTACACTTATCCAGGTATTTCTCTCCATAACTCTCCTTCACTTCAGGTGTCAGTTGGTTCCACAGGCGATGAAGTTCCTTTTCGAGCATCTCCAGGTTAGTCACCTGGGTCTTAAAGAACCCAGGTTCGATTATGCACACGTTGGTCCCAAAATGCCGGATGTCCCTTCTGGAATGAAAAATTGTAATTGTTCTTGTTTACCATATACATGTAAGCGACCATCCGATCAACTTTTGCTTTAATGACATCGATATTTATAACAAATTATAATAGGGAATAAAAATCTCTCTCAGACTTTTCAGCCATGAACGGGAGGTCTAATAACAAAAAGTTTAGCCTGTATATTGTTACTGCCGCAATATTTACTTACATCATACTTTGATGTCTTATGAAGACATATACTCGCTCTCTTGGGGAGGTTATATCCTCACATGGCTTTTCATATCACTGCTATGCTGATGACACTAGACTAATTTTCTCTTTCCCTCCCTCGGACACTCAGGACTCTGCCAAGATCTCAGCATGTATAGCTAACATATCATCATGGATGGCAGATCACCACCTTAGGCTAAATCCTGGCAAGACAGAAGTCTTACTTTTCTCAGGTGACTCTTGTCCTCACCAAGACCTTGTCCTCTCAGTTG
>JAUZST010056555.1:0-23894 GCA_034779995.1 Parotocinclus haroldoi | reverse complement strand
TCTCTCTCTCTCTCTCTCTCTCTCTCTCTCTCTCTCTCTCTCTCTCTCTCTCTCTCTCTCTCTCTCTCTTTCTCTCACTCACTCTCTCTCTCTGTCTCTCTCTCTTTCTCTTTCTCTCACTCACTCTCTCTCTCTCTGTCTCTCTCTCTTTCTCTTTCTCTCACTCACTCTCTCTCTCTGTCTCTCTCTCTTTCTCTGTGTCTTTCTTTCTCAGCAGCACATCTGCTTTCATCATGTAACACGTCTTCACCGGGAGAGCTTTCAAAACATTACATTACCGTCGTTGCTTATTTGTTTAATGTCGCCTATTAGTTCAGAATATTTGGTGTGTGCAGTCAGTATGTGGCTAGGAATCACAGTCGACCAAACATTTCTTGTAAAGCCATCTTGCTTTAGGAAATGATTCTCACTGAACTCTCCTAATTCTAAAACATTCATACAACATGCTGGAGATTTTCAGATTTGTGAAAAGCAAATATGGAATCTTCCTTTTTTTCTTTTCTCCAATCTTTAGTGAGTGGAGACCTTTGGTTTGGTAATAAGATAAGATAAGATAATCCCTTATTAGTCCCACAGTGGAGACATTTACCATGTTACAGCAGCAAGGCACTCAGTACAAAAAATAAATAGATAAATAAACAGTATATATAGATATATATATATATATATAAATAATACTGTATATATAATATAACTACTACAAGAATGAACTCATAAGATTGCATTTACAAATAGTTGCATGTTGCTTCTTAATTGCACAGGGGTAATGGAAAAATATTGCACAATATGTGAAAAATTATATTTTCTGTAAGTGTGTAGTGTTTAAGTGTGTGTGTGTGTGTGTGTGTGTATATAGTCCGCTGTGTACATGTGGTCTGCTGGGTGAAGTGCTGGTTGTAGAGTCTAACAGCAGCTGGAAGGAAGGACCTGCAATAACGCTCCTTCACACACTTGGGGTGAAGCAGCCTGTCGCTGAAGGAGCTGCTTAGTGCTGCTAGAGTCTTATGCATGGGGTGGGAGTCATTCTCCAGCATGGATGCCAGCTTGACTAACATCCTCCTGTCTCCTACCACCTGCACTGGGTTTAAGGGGCTTCCCAGGACAGAGCTGGCCCTCTTTATGAGTTTGTCGAGTCCCCTCTTGTCTGCCGTCAAGAAGTCACCTCCCCAACAGACCACTCCGTAAATCACAGCAGAAGCCTGTGTAATAACTAATCAAAACCAGTCTTTCCTCCGTCTGCTCAATATTTCCACATGCCACTGCTGTGCTTAACAGTTGGCAGGGTATTCTGTTCTCATTTTTGATAGAAACCTGCTTGTGGTGATAAATGGTTAAATCTTTTGATATGCTGTCCTGTTCCACACAAACAAATAAACTCACTCATTCTAGAATTGTTATTAAACGTGAAACTTTTTCATCTTTTAACCCCTGCGTTAGCTTAGTCCAGGGGAGCTTATTCTGGACACCACAGGGCACACGTTAAGCACCCCCTGGATGTACACCACTGTTGTGGCACACCAACCAGCCTCTTCTCCTTCAGGCATTTCTAACCATGCCTGTAAGATACCGCTGTCCTACCCAAGCTCCTAAAATCAACTTTGATTAATTAACTGAATCAGAATTGTTTTTTGTTTGCGTTTTCAGTCCCAACAGAGTTTTCCTGATGGTGGCTACAGCGACGTGGCCCTTCTAGTGGACGTCAGCATAAATAAACGTTCGCAGGTGAGAATATGATTACAGTTAGTTAAAAGCCTGTGACGTTCTGCAGCTCAGAAGGATGTGTAACTCTTAGGACAATTTTATTTTTAAGTTTCTTCTGAGAAAACTGTCAAATGCAAACATGTCCTAAGATTTGTACGTAGAACCTAAACAACAGATATGAATGACTATAACTCTTAGTGGAGAGAAGCAGTTCAGAGAGGACAGAGACTTTAACGACAGAATCCAAACTAAGAACGATAAATTTTCCAAGGTCAGACACGGGAGATACGCAGAAATACCAGGGGATAAGGATAGAGTCAAAGTCAGGAAATGGAAGGGAGGTCGAAAACACAGTAAGGAACAAACCAACGAGCAATGTAGAAGGTGCTTCAAAACTGGGAGTATGTCAGCGAGGAAGTAATACAAGGGAGGGCTTAAATAGAGGGAGTGGACATGAGCAACAGGTGTGTGTAATTAGTATGAAGGTGATTCTGATTGTGAAAGTGAGTGGGTGTGGTCTGTATTACTGTTTTTTTGTGTTATTTTATTACTTTACCAGGACACTAAAGCTTCATGGTATATAGCAGAATCACATGCTGCTGGATGTCCGGGACCTGAAGACACATATAATCCGTTCAACATGACAGCTCAAGTAACCGGAACCTCTACCATATTTGATCATTTTTATCATTTGCAGGTTGTAGTAACTGTAACTGTAACTGAAGCATCTCTGTCTCACAGACTCTTTTTCTGTTGGTTGTGGTTTATTTTAGAGTTCGAACTGCTCTCCTCTCTCCACTCTGGCCTGTCAGGTTGGAGATCTAACCATCAAACATGGCTCCATCAGCTTAACACAGCGAGAACTTTATACAGACACGTACCTTCAGCTGGCTGGAGATTTCACAGGTACATTTTTACACGGTGTTTCTCAGTGTCACTGTTATCTGAGAGTAAAGGAAGGGCATTGGGGCATTTTCAAATGGCATCGCATACGCATTCATTAATCCTTGTGTTTCTGAGGAAGGTCATAATATTACCTTTTCATTTTATTTAATGAATTGTGTTTTTCTAAGGTATTCAATAATTAAATAAAAACAATCGATGTTAAAGCATCATAAATGCAGGTCAAAATATAAGCCTTGATTATCTTGATTTAAATCACTGTCTAAACTTTGCATCACCCAAACATTGAAGGAGAGGCTTCTGTCTCGTCACTCTGAGCCATACGGCTCAGATTGGTGGAGTACCAAAGTGATGGACGACGTTCGGATGAATCACTTGTTCAGTTAATGTGTTGTTTTGTCAGTTCATTCCTCATTGCTCTGTGTCTTGTTGCATTGTGTAAGATGCTTAAAGTATTTGTGTTAAAGATGTTACATAACCTGTCATGTTTAGACGTAGGTTCTTTATATTTATGATATTTAATGTATTGGGGGTAAATGAGCGAACAGGAGAAACCTGTTATGCTCTATGTAAATGTTAATCTCTATATATGTATAAGTGTAATAAAGTGTAACATGTGCCAGTTACAGTATTACAGTAATGGGAGACTTCCAGCAACTCACAATACATAGGCATAAACAAAAATAACAATAACAGTTTTTTATCAGTCGTTTATAGATCACTGGTCGTAAGGGCAGGAGATGGGACAGTCGCTTGTGTGGACATCCTTCCAGAATCTTTGTCTGCTCAGCAGGTTTTCCCCAGAGTGACGTCCTTCAGCAGGTATATTGATTATTTATAGATTTATAGATTTGTGGCAACTCTTATAGGGCGAATCTGTCACTTATATGGACGAGAACTGAAACTTTACACTTATCAAAATCAAAATAACACATCGAATTATGATTTTTGCACTTACTGTGCCACAGCATGGTGGTTTGGTAGGTACCTCACAACGAGAAGGTCCTGGGCTTGATCTCAGGTGGAGTGGTCCTTTCTGTGTGGCATCTGCACGTCCTCCCCATGTTTGTGTGGGTTTACTCCAAGGACTCGGGTTTCCCAAACACTTTCTTTATCAATTGATTATGTTAAATTATGAGGCTGTAGTAAGTGAATGAGTGAATGTGCCCCACAATGGATTGGCACCCTGACTACGGTTTTTCCTGCCTTCCTCTCTATGCTGCTGGCTAGGATAAGAAAGCGAATGAATAAAGGTCTCTCAGCCTGTTTATGAAATTGTTTTATCTTATTTGCACAGGTATAATTTCCGTAAGAGGGTGGCGGACATTCTGGAGATTCACCTGTCCAGGGTGACCATCTTACCTCGTGCACTGTCACCCATTCCAGAAGGAAAGTGCCAGCAAGTCAGTTTTATGGTGTCAGGTAAATAATTCCATTTAATTCTGTAAGAATATGTACAATAAATCACCATGGCCATCTTAGAGCAGAGGTTTTGGTTTATGAACAGTACTGGGCAAAAGTCTTAGGTCACCATTAGATTAGAGATGTTGGTTTATTTAGGAGAAAACACAGGAAACGTGTATGCAGTGTTACACTGTGTAAAATGACTTATAAAGGCTGCAGTGTCAGTATTTAGTGTGACCATTCCTTATATCTGAACAATAGCACTTTATCAGAATGCCAGTTTAATCCTTCTATTCTTCCGCAGAAGCTTGATCAGGATATGTCTTTTTTGAAGGACAGCAGTCCAGAAACTACTCTGTCAGAAGGAGAACAGGGTGAAAAAGCTTAGAATGAAGATCAGTGGAGAAGAGTATTACGAACTAATAATTTAAAAGTTTGAACATTTTGGGTTCAGTGGTCGATGGTATTTTAGTATTTGGTCATTAAAAACCAAATATAATGGCGGTCTAAGACTTTTGAAAAGTACTGCATGTGCAAAAAATGACCGTGACCTTAGTATAGAGGTTATGTTTTATGTAGGTTGACCTTATCCTGTAAACGCTGAGTGACTTTGCACTTTTTTTTTTTAAAACATTAGGTGTAACAGATATACTTGAGTGTCCTAAGTGTTGTTCTTGGACAATTCGGGTTTCTCTTTCATACACATTCTGAAGCCTCTGTCTGCATCCTGTGGGCTTGAATCCAAACAGAGACAATTCAGTCCTTTCAACGCATTATACAAAAAGAAAATTACACTGCAACCTGAGGAGAGGCCTGGCTCAAGTGTGTGAGAGCCTTGAAATGTGAGAGGGGTGTGTCGTTTTATATAGAACCCTGGGGATGTTTTGAATCTCACAGAGATTAAACCTAAGAACACTTGATTTGGGCTTGCGGTGAGACACTGGTTAAGGAACTTGAAAAAGACCCTCAACCTGCAATTGCATGTCCTCCCTGTGTCTGTGTGGGTTTACTCCAGGTACTCCGGTTTCTCCCCACAGTCCAAAGACATGCGTGTTAGGTTAATTGGTGTCTCTAGTGTGTGTGTGTGTGTGTGTGTGTGTGTGTGTGTGTGTGTGTGTGTGTGTGTGTGTGTGTGTGTGTGTGTGTGTGCGCTCTACGATAGAAACCCTGTCTAGGGTTGTTCCTAGCATTGTTCCTTCTGCCAGGTGCTGGGTGGGCACCGGCTGACCCGCGACCCTGTGTAAATTAAGCGCAAGATAATGTACGGATGGAAAAGCATAGACATTTGAGTTACACATAAAAAAGCTTTATGTAAAGACAAAAGGAAAACGTTTGTGTTTCCTCTCTTACTTTAGTAAGAACTTGTGAATGTGAGAGGAGTCAAAATGAGGGATCCTGATCGTATTTACCTACATTTACTGTGTTTAAAATGAGTCTCATCAGGCACATTCTAACCTCTAACACTTACACTGTTTAGAAAATGCCTGTTTTGTTTATGTAGTCTGATTCCTTCAGTCAGAGTGAGTAACTGCCAGATCGAACTTCATTCTTCATTCAAACGTCATCAGCCCTTATTCTTTCTCACACTATTGCATTTTTTCCAAAATAAGTTGCAACTACAGCCGTGAAATTGAAACAATTTACCTATTTCAGGTGCTGCACTGCGATGTGGTTTATAGAAGAACATTATTTGGAAGCACACACACACACACACACAAACAAAGAAAAAGTTGGCAATTTACCATTCACTGGTGTTTTTGAGAGATCTCAGAGTTGATTAAATACCCAACTTTTTTTTTCCATGAAGCACAATTACAATAACCGAATAAAAGCTAGACTCCAGTGGTCCACACACACAGACCAAAATATTTAAGTGATTCATTGCAAATTTTTGGGGGGGGGTGCAAAAATGTGCTTCTGTAACTTATTTAGAGCTATACGATAGCTTTTTTTCCTTTGATGCCGTTTATAGCTTTTTTGTTTGTTTGTTTTTTTAAGAAATATTTTTTAAATCATTTGGCTTCTTTTTTCAGCTAAATGTGTCATATTTATAGGTTATCAAGCACACTGCTCACAAAATTAGGGTGTAATTCAAAATGAATATGAAGAGGATCCCATAAGAACTGCCAATCTGATCCTGTCCATATCCCATCACTGTCAGTGTGTTTTGACACTCTTGGGTGACCATACACCCTACTGAACAGTCAATGTGGGGGCACTCATGTCCAGTTTAACATGCTTCTGTTCACCCCTATAAATATATTACTTACTGCTCAATCACCATAATTAAGTTTGCTTCTCATTTGTATAATCAAACAACTTTCCTTGACTTTTGATTTGCTTTTCTAATTATCTTGTTAAATGATATAAAATCAAATTCTTCTTCTTTAATCACATCAGATTGATTTTAAAATAACACATTAAAAAAAACACTTGTCACGATGTCACATGCGTTCTGATACCATTGCATTTTTTAAACATCAGGGGGCGCAGTTATATTCCATGCCCCTGCCCCCATGTAATGGGTAATAAGTACACATTATTTTGAATGATTATTCTTCGGAAATAGAAAGGAATGGTTTCATGTTTTTCACGTGGTTATTAAATGTATATCTTTCATTATTTCATTCATTCATTTCCTTATCCGTTTTCGGTGCCTTGCCAGCAGCACAAGGCAGGAACAACCCTACACAGGTCAAATACTCTACACATGAGTCCAGGGTCAGGAGCAAACCAGAGGTCACAGAGCTGTGAGGTATCAGTGTTAACCCCTGCATCACTGCGCCAAGCCTTACCTTACAACGTTTAGGGATTTTCTCCTTTCCACTATCGCCCTAGGCTTTTGTGATTTTCATTTGTGATTGGCCATAGAAAATAATCTAATATTGTAAAGCTGCTTTGAGGCAACTCTCCATTGTAAAAAGCTCTATATAAATAAATATGACTTGACTTGACAAATGTGTTTTCTTGAAAACTTGTTTTGCGTTGTTTACGCTTCAGAAAAACATATTTTTTAATGAAAACTGTGAACTGTATCCTGACTCAAATTGAACCGTGAACCCCGATATCATATAATATCATTTAAACCATGTCACAATTACAGCTTTAAACAAGTCATGTTTGATGTTTATGCCAGAACAGTTCAATACAAAATGTTGACAAATAGCATGCTGTGCTTCCTGAACAAAATTCTGTTTCACTTTTATTTAAGATATTTTATAAGAAGCACGTTATGCCCAGGGCAAACAACATGGCCTGCTGTGCCGAAGAGCTGCTCTGATGTCGAGTATTTTCTTGCAACTTTGACATAAGTGAGTGGCCAGCTTTATTTTTCTCCTAATCAGCAGGTTTTCGTCTTTGTGGATTTACAGGCTAAACATCAATAAACCGAAATAGCTGATGCTGCTTCCTCCTCTGTGCACGTCACAGGCACGCCAACAGGTGTTTTTTTTTGCAGGAAGCTTTTTTGATTTGTATTTTTGTTGTTTCAGAATGCTCCTCACTCTCTCCTCAACCCTCCTCTCCCCTTCACATTAATGACCAGGCTGCTTGTTTATATGAATCTAGCTCGCTTATCTTGCAGCTCAGTACTAGAAATCAGTGCTCTACTGACAGAGCCACTCTGGATCATATCCCACCTCTGGTGAACTTGTTGCGTCTGTGAAACATCCCCTTGCATAAGGGAATGGATGGCCTTTAAGGAGGGCTGGGTTTCCTGGTTTGAGTCTGCCATTATCTGGTTTCCCATTCTCCAGGGATTCTCTGGAATTTCATAGCTCCAGTTTTAAAGGGTTGAGTCTGTGGAAGTGCTAGAATACCAGGGTGCTCCCTTATAGTACATTTAGTCTGGCTTTGTCATAGGATCCCTGCTTTGAAATAGGTACTTCTTGAACAGTTAGATGTGCAATAGTTTGTTCTGTAGGAGTTGATGCATCATCAAGTTTCTGACATTTCAAGGACAGACAGAAAAAAGCATAGCTTTTTAGATCGACAGTACCATAATGCCATTCAGTCCTACATCTGATTATGTATTCTATCTGCTGAATAAGAAAGGGACAGCTTTGCCTAAGCTACATCTGGCTGTCAGACTGAGCGTCGATGCACTCGTTCAGCTGGCATTTCTAAACACAAATTGTTTTTTGCCTGACTAATGAAGACGATCAGGATAATGGAAAACGTACATTTAGCTAGAGTATGTATAAGTGTTTTTGTGGATGAATGTCTATAAATAGAAATCGGATACTTTTATGTTAGTGTTGGCAAGCCAACCCAGCTCAACGCTAGTGTCCAGTCTGAGTCGGTGAACAGATTGTGTTTGTGTAACCCCCTGTAGAGATACAAAACCAGCGTATCAATTTCAGTCCCTCTTCAGTTCTATCTGTGAGCGTCTTTCTTAGGCTTTTGTCTTCTTTATTAGGCTTTTGTCTTTTTTTCTTTAGGCTAAAACAGGTGATACTACGCAAATTGCATGAGAATCAGTTGTTAAAGCATTTATATAAATTTATAGCTTTTAGAAGAGACCCTCACCAATAATGAATTACAATTATTACTTGCTTATTGTAGTTCAGTTACTGTAACTGCCCTTTTAGGGAGTTTTTTCCTTTCCACTGACACTCTAGGCTTGCTCAATTTGGGATTTGACCTTTTATTTATGTACTTATCTGGTTTGCTTAACGTTGCTTTCGGCATCAGTGGCCATTTCAGCAACACACACAAGAATATGTCCATGCACAGGGCTATATTAGAACTAGTTATACACACACACACACACACACACACAAGTCGATGGCAGTTTTAGAGTAATCAATTAACCTAACACGCATGTCTTTGGACTGTGGGAGGAAACTGGAGTATCATGAGTAAACTCGTGCAGACTCCACACAGAAATCCACCATGGGATTGAACCCAGGACCTTCTTGCTGTGAGGCCGAGGTGCTACCCACTGAGACACCGTGCTGCTCGATTGACCTTTTAAGATCACATAATATTGTAAAGCTACTTTAAGACAATGCTCAAAAATTTCAAAAGCACTATATAAATAAATACGTCTTACTTTTTGATAAAGGCAAAAAAAATTAATCTTTGCTATAAATCAGATTTTGGTGGCCTAGTGGTTAAGGTACTGGACTATGGACCAAAAGGTCCAGGGTTCAAATCTCACCTCTGCTAAGCTAAAACAGTTGGGTCCCTGAGCAAGGACCTTAACCCATAATCACTTGGATTGGAAGACTGTATGAATTGTAAGTCGCTCTGGGTAAGCTGATCTGCTATATGACCTAAGCGTAAATTTAACGGTTATTCATTGGGACTCATTAGGGGTTACACGGTGGTCTGTTATTCAAGCCCAGTGATTTTCAGCTTTATTTTCCTTGTATTTAAGAAAAACTGAACTGATCCGCTTCCAGCCCGCACATACACAGGACAAAAGTGATTCATCACAAATCACAAAGCTTTTTTTCTTTTCTCTTGGCTTTTATACGCTTTATTTATTTATTTATTTATTTATGTATTTATTTATTTTAATTTATTTCATTTTCTCTCGGCTGAACATCAAGCTGGGCATTTTACTTTTTATCATCCCCAGTAGATCTGTAAAAAAATAATGATTTATTATGTGTCTTCTTGAATTTTATATACTTGTATTTTAATTTAATGTCTTTTTTCCTCAGTGAATGTGTTACTTTATTATTTAACATGTGCAAATTGTATTTTGCCAAAGTCAGTGCAACACTCTTTGATATTTGCTGCCTCCATGTGGGGGTGTGGACCCCAGCTTGGGACCCATGGTTCTATCCCACCATTATGGTGACCTGAGTCCTGTCTGTGTCTTCCAGCCAGGTTGAGTATCACACCAAGGCACTCTTAGTTGTGTCTGAGCAAGAGGAAACCAGCCAAGGTATCATCCTCAGTGCTGCAACAAAAGTTAAATGTCAAATTTATTTTATAGCACTGTGGAGCATTGCCTCAAAGCTGCTTTAAAATATTAGATTATCTTCTAAAGCCAGTCCCAATTTGAGAAAGCCTAGGGCAACAGTGGAAAGGAAAAAAACTCCCTAAACAGCAAACCCTAATGCTATTCCATTCCATCCAGGGCACACGTGTCACACCCTGTGATTTCTGGAGAACATTTATATCATTTAGCAGATGCTCTTATCCAGAGTGGCTTAGAGTTTCATACAGTCTTACAATTTAAGCTGTTGTAGGTTTAGGACCTTTCTAAGGGACCACCTGTGGCAGAGATGGGATTTGAACCCTGGATCTGCTGGTCCAGTACCAGTCCAGTACCTTAACCACTAGACCACCACAGTCCCACAGAAGCAGCTGTCAGATCCTGATCAAATTAATTATCCTGATTGGATTAGTTAAATGCATTAAGGGTGATGCCCTGGTAATTATGAGACTGTGTTCAGATTATTGCTGCTAATGGACCACTGATGGATCTCTGTTTAAGCTTAAGATTCTACAGTGTGCTACACAATGGCTACCTTAGCACTCTGGATTTGCAGAAAAGTTCAGTTGGCCTTGAGTGCAAGTTCTGAATGCAGCAATGAGAAGAAAAGGAGGAAATTCTTTTAAATTCTTTTCAATTCCAGCCCAGCTTCACTGTTACTAACAGGAAATAAGCAGTTGTTCAGTTCTTGTTTCTTTTGTTGCACGTCAATGTTATAGAAGCAATCCATTATCAGACACTCTGGATTATTGTAGACTTTTTTCAGAATAATATAAATATAACATATGAATAAAAGATCTTTTCCTCTGCCTAAGGGAAGGAATGACTCTTGTGAAAGGAATGTGGGTTTGTGTTGTGTACAGATCCCTGCTGTTTTTTGCACTATAAATCAAGATAGTTAAGATGTAAGTAGGCCAAAATTGGAATGAATGAACCTTTTGGGGATGATTTTTTATAAATGTTTACCTACTACTGTTCACCTATAGTACAAGGTAGCATGTTTTTTTTAATTTTTTTATTTTTATTTTAATTAAACACACTTGCTTTGCAAATTCAGCTTTTTAAAAGCCATTTTTGCCCAAGCATATAGCCATGAATGAGGCCATCACTGGACTGGGTTACTAATTCTCTACATCCGCGCCTCCTCTCTCATAGACATGGACAGTCATGCCTGCATGGATCTAAACTTGCACTTAATAATCCAGTCGTAATCCGATTTCTGTAGTGATGATTACTGAAGTGGCCATGTATAGTGGCTCTGGTCAAGAATATCACATTAAGAAATCTGTTAAAGAGAGCTGGATTTTAGCTCAGTAATCATATGAACCTTTTCTCAGTCTGCGCATTTGTAAGCAGCCAACAGAGTCTAACATGGTTGCCAGGTCCTCTTTTTAGGAACCTTTTGTCCTGTTTTCATTGATCTGGTTTCTCAGAGACAAATCTGGCAACCCTGGAATTAAATGCGGTACGCATGAAATAGCTACCAAACATTTTGGGGAAATCTTAGAAACGAAGTGGGTGCTCGTTTGACTTTTTTTTTTGACTTTTGACCTTTATATCACGTGCTTCTCGGAGATTGTTGGCTGGTTGCAAAATAGAAATCGGATTATTGTCTGAGTCACGTCAAACCTGAAGTTTTCCCGTAACTGTATTTCCCAAGTGCATGTGAACTCGTTGTCTAGATTACTGACAAAACTGATTTGTGCAGTTGTTGGATTATTAAGTGCATGTAAACACGCTCACTGATGTTTTCCATATTTTATAATCATCGCCACTGCTAGTACTGAAATGTAAATACTCTAAATATGTCACGTCCATTTTTCATCTGTCATTCGTGTCTGTGCGAGTGCCTGCCCAGCAGTACTTAATCATGAGATACTTTCTTACATTTGCTTAAAAATATTCGGTTAATTCTATTTGATTTGCTACATAGATTTCCCTTAATCAAATACCAGATAAAAGGTAGTCGGATAATGGAGGTCCAATTTCCATTATGTCCTAGGGGCAAATCCCTACCTGCTTGCTGTACTTTCAATGGTGTCAGTATAATATAGTGTGCTGGAGACTTCTTTATTGGACAGGGGCTCATTCATTATACGTGCATGTACACACAGTACCGTGCAAAAGTCTTAGGCCACCGTTCGATTGCAAAATGATTGTTTTCCCTTGCAGTGAAAAACAATTGCAAACTGTTGCAAAGGAATGCAGTTTTATGTGAGGGAACTCGATGGCCTCGTCGTTTATTACCACAACCTCCTAGGGGCTCTAAAAAAACAATATCTCACAAAAAATTGGAATGAAGATCAATGGAAGAGTATTTTGGAGAGACAAATCCAAGTTTGAAATGTTTGGATCCAGGTTCAACTGTATCACCAAATGTACCTTATTCCTGAAAATGGCTCAGATAACGAATTTTAGGATAGCAGGAGTCACATAGCCATTATTTCATATAGGAATATCAGCCTCACCCTGGCATCTGCCAAAATCCCTCACGCTCTAAGTGCTATCAGCTTTCTCTCTCTCTCTCTCTCTCTTTCTTTCTCTCTGTTATGTATGCCATGCATGCATTGGACCTACAAAAGAGGCTGTAAAGTGCATGTGTGTTTGTGTTGTCATGTCACATTTTCCCTAAGGTTACCAGATATTTAAATATCCTTGTCCATCCCGTGATGTGGATGGATTTCTTATGTGTACATGAGTTTTAGTACAGCCTGCTCAGTCTTGCTGAACCTGAAGGCATCAATTCTCTATGTTCATGTTCACCTGTGGAAAATGAATGACATTTTAAATCATGCTGCGTCTTTCCTGAATCACATTGTGATTTGCCGTGGCTGTGAAGTCTCTGAAAGTAGCACTTCACATAGGACATTTTTAATGGAAAACATGTTAGCACCATGCTAACAAATAGACATTGTGCAAGACATTTGTGGCAAACATAGTGGTGAGAATGGAACATGACCCCCTCTAATGGAGTTGAACATCATATAAGGACCAAACATTTCCCACAAGGACGACCCGAGAACAGAGATCATGTTCTTGCTTTTACATCATTACATCACTGGTGCAGTATGTGGTCCTGTAGTGAGATGCATGTACCGTATACTTATCATTTAAGAGGTTTATACATAATACATCGGTTTTAATTAACATGTAGAGTAAATGTAGAAATTCAATCATAACACTGGGCGGCTTGGTGGCACACTGGTTAGTGCTGTAGCCACACAGCTAAAGAGATCCCCGGTTTGTCACTGGGCCTGAACTTTGTTATTCTCCAAGTACTAAGATGTGCATTAGGTCGGTTGGTGCCTATAAAGTGTCACAGTGTGAATGAGTGAGGGTGTGTGTGTGTCCTGAGATGGATCGAAAATCATTTTGTAATTTAAATTTATTGTAACAATTTTAAACTTAAATGGGTGTGATTGAAATATACACTAAATGGCCAAAAGTTTGTGGATACCCCATCTAAGAAGTGGGTGCTGCTATTTCAGCAACAGTCACTTGTAAGACATTTATAATATCGAGCATACATTTCTGGATTCTCCAAAGACGAACAGTGGCAGTAGAATGGGTTGTCCTGTTACTCTGTAATACATATGTTACATTTATGTACATTGCTCACAAAAATTAGGGGATATTTCATTATTGGGATATTTTATTTTGAAATGCATATATTAAGTCCAAAAACTTTTGGCTATATAGCATAAAATTGTAGGCATAGATTACAAAATAATATAATTCAACAAACACTTTGTGAAACTAATCCTTTCATTCATTATCTTCCGCATACTCAACAAGGGCTCGCGGGCTAACCTGGCAACTCTGGGCACAAGGGCAGGAGCAACACTAAATGGTATGCCAATCCATCATAGGTCTCACACACACACACACACACACACACACGGCCACTTCAGAGACACCCATTAACCTAACACCCCCCGGCGAGGAAACCAGAGTACCCAGAGTAAACCCACGCAGACACTGGGAGGACATGCAGACTAAACACAGAAAGGACCCAGACTGCTCCACCCTGCCGATGAAACTAATCAAATTTAAAAATACATTATAAAAGTATACTTAATACTTCTAAAAGTATTTTTGACAGAGTAACACATGGAGACATGTCACTGATCTGACCCAGGACCTAGTTTATGGGCAAGGCCAAACTGTTCTGTTCTGCAAACTGGTCATGACCATCCCTCGCCATTAATGTCTGTCTCTTTATGTTCATTCACCAGGTTATTTCTCCTGCCTTTGAGTTCCGGCGTTCAGTGTGACAACCGTTTATAAATTGACTTTTCCTTCCATTTTCTTTCCTAGATTGAATTTCTTGAAATGAACCCATTTAAATTTGAGGAAGCAGCCAGGCCGCTCAGAAGTGTTTTCCATTTCATTTAGTAGTCAGTCGGTTGGACTAGTGCCTATCTATATTAAATAATGAATGAATATGAAATAATTAACATGCTGTCTGTGCTAAGCTTAAGGCTGAGCTAGACAGCGCATGACGCTCTGTGTCAAGTGGTGTTTAAAAAAAAAAAATAGAGTCATCAGTACAAAGGGCTAGAGAACATTGTAGGTATTATGTGTGTGTTCTTGTGTGTTTGGACTTTGTTCTTTATTTTTCCTCTACATGAAAGCATTGGTCTGTATGGAAATACACAGTGATGTATGGTCAGAGACAGGTCCCAGAGATCATTTAATTTATTCTGCTATATTTTAGAAAGATCTTCAGCGCATGTGAATGCTATGGAATCTAAATCTGTTAGCATTAGTATGATCAAATCTGTTAAAACAGCTTCTTTCCACTAGATTTTGGGGTAAGATTGGTAGTTCTTTCCATTTAAGCCACAGGAGCTTTAGTAAGGTCATGTTTTTGTGGATGGTGGATAATATTTAGTTACACAGTTTCAACATTCTTCAACTTATTCAAAACCAGATAGCAGCACTAATTCTTTATTAAATGTGGTCTGCTCTGTATATAAGCGATAATAATAGGGACACGTTTTCTGCCTGAACTAATAGGACACATTTGTTAACCAGCCATATTCATTCATAATTAATAACTGGTAGATCTTTTTTCTGAAAACTTTTAACTTTTTACCACGGGGCACCGCTGGTCAGGAACCAGACCTCATGACTCAAGGGCACTCAGGGCACGAATGCCTCACTACACCATCCAGAATTGACAGATAAAACTCATCTGAAGCAGGTCCTGAACTGGGCAGGCTCATTATTCAGAAACAGTGTTTTACAGACTGAGCCAGCCTAGTTTGGATCCCACATTTGGCAAGGTCGGTTTTGAGAAGTTTAGAAAGCCTCTTCCTTTTTTTTCTATTTATGTTTATGGAGATCATGGGCAGATTCAGAGTCAAACCTGTCTGTGTGTAGTAAAACTGCAACGTCCTGGACATTTAAGCTGAAGGGAGAGGAATCAAGGGCTGGCTTTGCCAAAGCTAGAATTGTTGGGGCCACAACATTCAGCTGCTTAGCTAGTACCTTGTATTACTTGTATTAACTGTATGTCACTCTGGATAAGGTCATCTGCTAAATGCTGTAAATGGATGACGTGTAATTAGAAACAGGTGATTTTATCGGCATGGTCATCATACCATGGAAGTAACACAACTGCACAGCAAAGCAAACCAGGATGATCATGCACCGTGGTCTCTAATCAGACTGCTGTGCTATAAGAGCACCACTGTTGTTTGCTCGTAAAGGATAGATATTAATCCAAAGGGAGACTTTTTGAAGAGACATGTCTGGTTTTGAGAGCATTTTAAACATGTAATCTCGAAGGTACTTGCGCAAAAATGTATGTGATTGAATTCAGATGCAGAAGTAATTCAGAGATTGCACTTTGTTTGTTTTGTGAAACTGAAAATGGAAGCACTACTTCCACAAATGTAACAGAGGAAAGGTTTTTAATGGCAGAAACAGTTACGTACGACTGGATAGCGTTATAAATTTCACCAACGCTCTCCTGTAGATTCTCGAATCGATTACCTGTCTTGTAATTCCCTCTATTGTGAACATATCACACAAAGGCTTAAAAAGATGCCCTGAAAAAAAAAAAACAGCACTGGCAGAAAAACAATCAATTTCTGTAAGTTGTTTCGGGTGGAAAGGGTCTTACGTGTGTTCCATTCTGGACTAACGTCTCGTAAACTTCTCGGTTGCAGCATGTTCATTATCGAAACTGCAAACCTTCCGACACATACTGTGTGCATACAGCCGTGTTTCTTTTTCACAGTAAAAAATGGGCTTATTAAAGAGGTTCGTAATGCGTCGCATTATTCCTAAATCATTTTGTTCCTTTGAAAAGGAGCCTGTTCAGATGTCTACAAATCATCCGTCTACATTATTTATGCATTAGTCATTATTCATCCACTAGAGGGGTGCAGAAATCATAATACGTAAAATGTCACAAATGTCACATGCTGCCATACTTTGAAGTTTCATATTAGTGCAGCAACTACAGAGACTTAAATAGTTTTGACATTCCGTTAGTATAATTTAATGAGATTTGAGATGGAACCGTAGTAACCCCCGTGACTAATCAGAGCTTGCTGTGTGGATTACATCGACTTGGCTCTGTGAAGCAACATGTTCTGTGTAAGTGGTGCTCATGAGTATTGACAGCAGAGAATGATTTATGGCTCTCAACGTCTCATATTGAACCGTTAGTGCATGTGTTGGTTGAAACATCACACTGTATGAGGTGATCTATCAGTCTTTTGGAAGCTGATCAATAAAACCTATTGAAATGTACACTGTATGGACAAAAGTATTGGGCCGCACCTTTTAATCGTTTCATTCAGTCCCGTTGCCACGGGTGTCTAAAATCCAGCACCAATAATCTATGGTGCGAGACAAGATTTTGCACCATCACTGCATCAGTGAACAACATTAAGAATAATGTCAATGGAATTAGTCTGTTCCGAACCCTCCAGAAAATCCACACTGTCAAAGGCATCGTATACATTGATGAAGTTGTATTGTACAAGTACAGGAGTTATTAGGAGTTTATTAGGATAAATACATAACAATTTAAAATATTGTCACCCAAGGAGGTTACCAGATTCTATATAGTATCATAGCAGAGCCAACCGTATTGCTTAAAACACCTACATGTTAATCTACATCTCCTGATAAATATATTAAAAGTGAAAAATAAAAAAACGCTTACTCTATTGGTGAACTTTATCTGCTAACTGCAGCCTGAATGTGATCTGGGGGATTTCATTCCTGTTTTCCTTTTGGTTGTCTGTAATCATCAACCTTTTGGACCCATTGGGACTTATTTGCACTAGGAATACAGTACTGTAGATGTAAAAGCAAGGATAAAAACCACAATCACAGTAAAGATCTTTATTTAGAAAGGGCTATTGCCACCGTGCTCTGAATCATCAATCGTGATTTAAGATTCAGCTTTAATGAGACACACAGTTCAACTCATAGAACTTTAAGCGAGCAGAGTACCAAGCAAACAGCACAAGCCGAGACAAAATGTCCAAAAAGTCCAAAAACGAGAACCAAATTTAGTTTCTTAGGTTAAGAACTGAGGTACCACTGTATAAACTTTGGCACGAGCATCACCGATTTTTTTTAGCTCTGCAATTACATGCGAACACCTTGGATTGAAGTGATGTGTGAGTTTACCTTGTTAAAGAACAAAAAAAGGACAAAACCGAAAAGTATGTTTGTCTAAATAAGCGATGTTTATTCGAACCAGTGCATGCAGCCTAGATTCCAAAAACGAACAGCCTTCCAAAGATTTCTGATGCCCGTGGTGAATTGGGATCATTGCTGTATTTGAACCTCCTTTTCTGATCAGTGTGGAAAGAGTACTGCATGTCCTAGATTGCAGCATGACAGGGTTGTGCTCCCCCCCCTCCTCCTCCTCCCCTGACTCTGCCCTATTAAAGGTGGCAAAAGCAGAGCATACACCGGCCCTCATGGGGACAATATGCTCCTTGGCACAAGAAACAGTCTTCGCATTTAGATGAACGGCTATTCTGCAGAGGGAGACAGGTCCACCTTCGTGTACCATCAGCTTGAAGAAGGGCTTTTAAACAGCACTTTTGCCATGTGACATGTTTAAGTATTTCATTTTTGGGGCAGCGGCATAACCAAACGTTCAAGATGGTACTACCTTTAATTGATGTGGGATAAGGAAGAAAGATCTTAGCGCATTGTTGACAGCTTTTCTCCTTACCGTTATTACTTTTCTAGGAGTCTAGGTGAAAGTATCCTTGTGTCCTAGACTTGGCTGAAATAAATCAGGATTTTTCTATTCTGTTCTTTCATATCCTGCCTCCTCCACTCATGGGGAGCTATGATTGGCTTAGCACTAAGCCTCTAGTGACGTGCTCTGTTAACCTTACTCAGACTCTGAAACCTTAATCATTTCATTATTATTTCCATCATGAAAGTGTATTTTTTCGGCACTGTCACTGCTATATCCCTTAATCCTTACAGAACATACCAGTGGTACAGTGGCCAATGTTTTTGCCACTCAGCATTCACAGTTTGACTTAAAAGCAACTTTTTGTGTACTGTGAACCCATGTGTTTTGAGGGATTTCTTTTCAATTTTCACTGCAATTTTTTCTGATACATTTTAAAGCGTTAAAGGGATACCAAGATATACCGTCATCCAGTGTTAAATCCACCATGTTGCCTGTAACAATTACATTCAAGTGACATTCAAGTGCTACAGTAAAAGAACAGAGCCAGCTGTTGGAAATGCCAGTTCCTGCATTCCCAGGTGACGCAGCAAGGTAAAGGTCAGGTGGTGCATTTACAGATCCCTGTGATGAACTGGTGTCTTGTACAGTCAGGACATCTGCCTGTGACCAGTGAAATTTGGGTGCGAAGCCAAATCCTCCGCTACAACACTGATTAGGGTTAGTGGGGGTAAACGTGAAACGGGATGGGGGTTCATGCCTCTATAATAATATGTCTCAGATGCAACGGGGAGCTTCTGGAAATGTTGTTTAATGTGAACCCTGTCCAGGGTGTACCTCCACCCAGGCTCAGTCACAGGACTCTGAGTGGGATAAGCACGGGTAAAATGAAATAGCTTTGTTTCCACCCCGTCTGATCACTTAAAAGAGGATCATCTCAATGATTGTTGGATATTGGGCAGTTGGTTAATAATTCTGTCCCGAGGATCGCTGCATAACTGCTGTACTAAGTGACAATTTGCTGAAAATTCAGATTGTAGAGGAGCTAAAACCCACTTCGAACGTTTTTGTGCATTACATATTTGGCATTTACACATTATACCATCCGATGCAATTGCTGTTTTTGAACACCAGAGGGTGCAATCATCATATGTCGTGCTCCCACACACATTAAGTTAACTAAGTGCGTTATTCTTCAGAAAAAAGGAGTGTTTTCACTCAGTCATTTAAGATATGGTGAAGCTACAATAGCACATTTTATTTACAGGTTGAAACCTCTTCCTATTAATTCATTTATTAATTTATTAATGAATTTATAAACTTTTTTCAAACTTGCGCAAGAAATGTACATTGTTTTGCAGAAATCTAAATCGGCAATTTGAATCATGAGCACATTGTATCTTTGCACCTCTATAAAATCATATATGCTTTTTATTATTATTTTTTTTACCCATTACAGGCATTTGTTCTTCTTCAGATGATTCGGAACTCTCAAATACCTGGTCATACAATCACATTACAGCTGTTCTTTAATATCTCCACTGGCTTCCCATCAATTACTGCTTACTTTTACTCTTGTCTGAAGCAGAACTTTTTGTCCCCTGAAAACCCAGTCGTTCAAACAGGTCATCCTCAGCTAGGTTATCAGTGATTCCTCCATCCAACTTATGAAGCTGTCTTCATACTTGGTTCCTGTCTCTGGCATTCTCTTTTTTATATCAGACATCCAAATCAAAACTCAAAACCTATCCTCAGAATATTTTATACTAAATCTGGTCCCCTCATTTTTTTTCAGGTGCTTTCTTGTTTATTCCTGATCTATGTAGAATTTAATGCATCTTTGCTTTTTTGAAAAGAGTTTTCGTTTACTATTCCATCTCATGTAGTAATTTTTCAAACACCAGAGGGTGCAGCCATACTCACAGACGCATATAACGTTCACATACTCCTAAATTCTTTCAACTGCAGCGGACTAAAGGTTTTTGTTGTTATTTTTTAAGACAAGACAAACACATTATTTCATATTGTTCTTTTTAATGTTCTTTCAGATATGCTGAAGCTACAACAGATCGTTTTGTTTGCAATTTTAAACCTCTGTTTCTCTGTTTCTTTAATGTGTTTTAATCATTAGTATTCAGCCATTCAGTTATTAGGAGACAATGTGCCTCCAGTAACCTACCGCCTACCTACATCTGTTTTGTTATTTAATTTCAGTGTTATTGTTTACTTAATTTTACTATTAATACAATTTAACTATTTCAATGAACATCTAGGCCACCCAATCAGGACGGGTCCCTTTATGAATCTTGGTCCTCCTAAGGTTTCATTCTTCTATATTCAGGGAGTTTTTCCCTTGCCACTGTCGCCCTAGGCTTGTTCAATTTGGGATTGATCTTTTAGGATAATAGAACACTGTAAAGCTGCTCTGAGACAATGCACCAATGTAAAAACCACTATAGAAATCAATTTCACTTTCACTTGACTAAAGTCTTTATCTTGTTTACAAGTGTATGAAATCAAATGGAAGCTGATTTGAATTTCTTATACTCAAAAAATAAATGAAATTAGTGAGTGTAAGCTTTTATCCCTGCTATTGAAGTGCAGCGTGTTATTATTAATACTATGTTTATTCTTGACATATAAGCAGTGTTTATTCTCTTATTCTGTGCAATACTTAGCTCAGCTCCTCCTTACGAACTGGAATTAACCTGCTTTTACTGCATTTGTTTTGTGTTCTACCGGTTAAGGTACTGGACTATGGACCAAGTCCCACCCCTACCAAACTGCCACTGTTGGGTCCTTAAGCAAGTGGCTTGAATTGTAAGACTATATAAATTGTAAGCTGTTCTGGATAAGGGTGACTACTAAAATACATGTAAATGTAAAAGTAAAAAATACAGCTTGAATAAACAAAGATGGTGAGATGCATAAAACCCCCCTCAAGATACTATAGGAACAGAGAAATATGTTCTGTCAAAAATGCTTTTGTCTTGTTGAAAAGTTTTGAGTAAATACAACTTTTTCTGGTTCTTGTTCAATGCTGTTTATATTCTAGGTACAAATATAGGGAAGATATGAGATATTAGTGGTGGGATCATTTATTTCAAGCTCAGTAATGTACAGCTGATTTATGTACAGTGCTAAAGCCTAGGATCAGCATATTTGTGATTCTTGTTACTAATTCCCTTCACTCTCCGCCTGTGTGTGATCCAGTGAGAGCGACAGATAATAACAGCAGGTCACAGGCGTACAAATAAAACCCCGCTTTCAGACAGCACTTGTCCCACATGTGAGATTATTAAAGAACGAACCACTTAATTGGATATGACTGGATAATTCGATAATACAACGAAGATTTATCATGGGTAAAAATCAGAAAGGATACTGAGAGGCTAAGAAAATAAATCTGAGCCTCCTGGGATGCGGAATAGTAGGAGTTCGGCCTGGGCCTCAGGAGAGAGAACGTGATGGAGATAAAAGGGAGTGCAAAGGGAGAAATGAAGAGAGGAAATGAGAGTGAGCGGTGCAGCAGGAGTGGAAAACCAGCAGAGACAGATAAGCTACCAGCAGTGGGTGAAGAAGTTTCAGTAATCTCTGAGGAATAGAAGAATACTCTGCTGTACAGATCTCTGCAAAGGAACGACAGCGCATTTAGGGTTAAGAAGATTAGTTTCATAGTCATGTTTTGTTTTTATGTAAGTGCTCATCCTAACACAGTGAATAGCTGTGATTGCTGTAATTGGTACAATGCAGAATGCCTAATCTGCTGATTCCATGGACTAACAGCAGGTGGTAAATATTGTTAGATGCCAGGCAGTATGAGCAATATATATATATATATGTTTTTGGTCTCATATTTTCTGTTTGTTTGTTTTTTTTGTTACAGATTCTATTTATTTTACTGAGCATGATGAGCTTTTATATAGGTTTGATCAGTACAATGAATATACTAAATAATACAAAGACATTTTCACCATGTACAGTAATGCTCTGAGTACTTTAAGGTTTACTTCTCCCCCCAACATTACACAGTGTTTGAAGGAATCAGTAGGAATGCGACAGTATCGGAATGTAAATAGTTTTTATTGTGCAAACTGTATCATATTGAAAACAGAACTCATTTTCTCTCAGGTAAGCCTCAAGTCGAGTGTTTTAAATCTTTGCTCTGAACCTGCATTACGATTTGATCGCTGCCGTGCTTGTAATGTCACTGCACCGCTTGCATTTCCTGTCATGTGCAGTGCTTTGAGAAAATGCCTCTTTAAGCTATGGCTGAGCATTTGGCGTCACGGTTTCACTGGTTTTCGCTTCTGGTTGACGACGTTGAATCCAGTGGTCGTAATCTCATTCAGTCCTGGTATTCCAGTGCGTTTTCTGCTGAGGTGATGGAGTAACTTGCTTATACTGTTTCATTCTGCTGCTGTTTGACATTGCTGTATTTTACTGTTTTATGTTTGAATCTTTACATTGCATATTCATGTTAATAGATTTAGGTTAATTGGTTTAGCAGAGTGGTATTTTATTTTGCAAAAAAGGGAAGAGACCATATCTAAAATATAGTATATTTGGTATATACTATTACAATGATGGTCTGAAATTACAAGCAGTTTCTCTGATTCTACAGAGCACTGTCCAGTGGAAAATATTATGTAATGACATCTTTTCACCATTTCATCAGAAGTTAAAAGCTTTTACACTAAACTTCTAGAAGTTCCTATAAATATCCTATAAGGGCCACAGTATATACAAGCCTCCTGTGTGGGAGAAACTTATATTTTCTTTTGTTGCACATGAGCAAGCTGTCCTTGAATCCATTTCTGCCATTAACACTTGCTCATCTTGCACCTTTTTTTGTGTAAATCTGTTAACCATGCTCTCGTTCCAGCACTCGGTCTACTTTGTCAGAAGTATTTTATACGTTTTTTTTTCAATATCTGTTCGCTGTTAAGCAACCTGAACAAGAACGACCTAAACAGGAGAAACTCAACGGTGTGTGACTGCAATGAAAAAGCCTTGCACTAGTTTTAAATCTTGCTAATGGGAAATTTGTTGTTATATACACATAACTATTGACATAAATGGAAAATACACTGAAGGAGATTTAAATACCAATCAGATTTCCCATTTAGCCACACCATCAGATTTATGGTCAACAAAACATCCTTGACGGTGCATTTGACTGACAGTTTGTCACAGTCTGGGCGTTATGTGTGGTGTTTAGTCTGCAGACAATGAAATAGGTTAGTTGTGAAGCTGTGTTAAACAGCAGCTGATTTCCAACATTTGCCGATTGCCATCTTTTGAGCAACATCAGACTTTTCAAAGCCAAACCACCACCGATGATGTAGACGCCGATGCCGCTGGTGTCTGCATTTTGTCTCTAGTTTGTTCACTCATTTTTAACAGTCATGTGTGGATATGCGGATTCTTACGGCCCGTGAGTGTGAGTGACGTCATTGACAGTGTCAGCTCGCACATCGTTGAAGCAACAATTAAGAAATTAACTAAGACGATCATAAACCTTTATTACTTTTGCATAGTTTATTTTCATACGAGACATTTACCGTGCGCTTATCAGACTTACAGCTGAGTTAAAGGTTAAGGGCATCTCTCAGAATTTAACGCTTGCCAAGCTGGAATTGAACTTACAGCTTTCCTTAATCACCCAAAACATCAGTTCAGTTCTCAACTTAATTTAGCCTTGTAAGGCTGCAATGTGGACATTTTAATAATGACTAAATATATATATATATA
>JAUZST010056544.1:0-23894 GCA_034779995.1 Parotocinclus haroldoi | reverse complement strand
TGTGTGTGTGTGTGTGTGTGTGTGTGTGTGTGTGTGTGTGTGTGTGTGTGTGTGTGTGTGTGCGTGTGTGTGTACAGGTCTACTTTGGGGTGTTACAAAAATAATGATCAGCTTGTGTTTTTTTTAGCTAAATGTTGTTTAGTTGTCATGAAAAATAAAAGGAGGCAAAAACTGGGGGGTTATAACAGTAACCCAAGAGAAAATGACAATATTTTATATAAATACAAATATATTTTAATTAATTAATTTTCAAAAGATTTGCAATGAATCACTTTACTCTTATGGTCTGTGTATGTGCAGGCTAGGGGCTAGGGGGCACTTTCTACTATAGCTTAACATTTTAATTTTCTGTTCATTTTCATGCTTACCAGTTTAAAAAGAAGTTACATTAGTTCCCTTTGCCTTGAGGTTATACATGGCCAACTCAATTTCCCACTTTGCTATATTTCTCATACAACATACATACATTTTCCATGTAGAATAAAAAAGCGTCCTTGTGATTCACCCTTTTTATATAATACAGGTTCCAATTTCCAATAAAAAATGTGCTTTGGTGCAATGAGTGTTTTTCCCCAAGCAAAACAATATCTGAACAAAACAATAATACAGTAACCCAAGTATAATTTGTTACAAGTTTTGCTTTGCCAGGATTTATTGAACAATAATTACAGTGCATTACAAAACTTTGTACCACTAAACGGATTATATGTAGAAATTAGGCCTGATACGCTTTCTCTCTAACTGGTGCCCCCACAACTCAACTGATTAAGATCTATACTACTTACACTGCTTCCATTTTTAGGAGTTCTTTTTGACTTGCTACTCAGCAAGTCATATAAAACCAGAACCATGTCCTTTGATCAGGGTTCAAGGTACAGTGAGTACACATTGGTTTAAGGTTGTACTATGTAAACGGCTTATTTTCTATTGCATTTACAGCTCGGTGTTACATTAAATAAATGATGGTTGTTTGAGAGGGTCTGAAGTGACTAAACCAAATACTGAAAATAACTACCAAATATGTCAGGATTAATAAAGGTCTTAAGCCAGAGGCCAAAAGATCACCCTATATTACAATCTAGGATTCGTTTGATCTTGTCATATTCATGGGTTCACTATTTTGCAGCACAAAGGAATCCATACCTGCTTATCTAGAGTGCCTGTTATTCATTTTCACTTGATTATGTACTCCATGTTTCTATTCAGAGTCATGGAAAATTTATTTCAGTACAAGCCGATCCATCTTGGATCAGGTCGGCCTGAGCTGCTCATATTCAATCATACATGGCTCAGTAAAGCTTAAAATACAAAAATGATCTTTTTTTGTGATCACAGGATGCTCGAGGACAATCCGCATCATGCATCAGAGTGGCAGGTTGAATGCAGGATTTCTTAAATTGCTTAAAGACACAACAAAATTATACAAGTGGGGTCAGTTGCAGCATTTGCTTGGCTGGCTCTTGCAGGGTGATGTTTCCTTATTCTGGGATTCTGGGTTTGTACCAGTGGAGATTCTCCATTTGAAACGGTAAGGCAGGCTGAGACCAGTGGCTACGTTGGAAGGGCCACTTATTTTCTACCTAAATGTGCATTTCGGGTATTAAGACTAAAATGTTAGTTATCAGTTGTCTGGAGTCTGCATGACCTCCCAGTGTCTGCATGGGTTTACACTGGGTACTCCGGTTTCCCACCACAAGCTAAATATATGCCTGTTAGGTTAATCGGTGTCTTAAAAGTGCCCTTAGTGTGTAACTGTGTGCATAAGTGTGTGGGTATGTGCCCTACAATGGATGGGTGCCCTGTCTAGGGTCATTCTTGCCTTGCACACCCTGTGCCGCTGGCTATGTCCAGGTCCATGACCCTGACTGGGAACATGTTATTGAGAAAATAAATGAACTTTTATCACAATTCAGTGACTACTCTGTTTAACGGTTTTACTTGTTCAGTCTTTTTGAGTTTCAGTTCAGTTTATGTTTATGTTAAGTTCTGTAACATCAATTGTATTCAGTGTTTCTGGACCATTTGAAGTGGTGGGACCGAGGTTTGGGTCAGTGTTTCAATTCATTTCTTACATTTACCTCACTCCTCATATATTGGTGCTTAGGGGGACCAAGCTTGTTGTCACTGGTCCCCAACAACTCATTTGCACTATTTGACTCAGTATCTACACCCAAATGGCGTGATCTCTCAAGAAACCCTGCTCACAAGAACTAGTACCAACTGGGATTGAAACCTCTACAGTGTCCAGTCCCCCCAATTTGGGGGATAAGGGGCGTCCAAACTTGTTGTCATGGTGTTCCCACTGGAACTGCCACGTATTCAATTCAGTCTTTTTCATCAACTCAGTTGAAGATGGCCAGGATAAAACCGAATGAAATCCCATGTCATGAAAGGATTGATGAGGTTCGATTTGTTGAAGATGACGAAAAGATAATTACAATAAATTAATTTGAATACCTGGTGTGTTCAAGATTAGTTCATTCTGAAGAAAACTTTATTCAGGACTAGGTTGTTATGAAGCAAAAGCTTGAAGATAACTTATTATGGATGTGTATATTTAAAATTGATATATGATTAAGGCCAAAGCTGGGACCTTCACAGAAAATGATGGGAGGTGGAGGGAGGCGGTGCTACTCTGACAGCATTTAGGATATAGATTATATTGACAGATTGTTAGTCTCAGCCCCTCAAATCCTATTTTAGATACACTACATGATCAAGAGTTTGTATAAAATCTCTTCTAACTGGTAGGTTTCTAACTCTGGAAACTCCAAGCACTGTCAAGATAAAGTTATACAATGATGGCCCAAGAAAGGAAGCCCAGAGTCAAGAAAGGCTGAGACAGAAAATCCTGTAACATAAAATGATGGACCGTTTGCTACATGAATCAAACAAGCTACATTTAATACTTACTGTATCTTGGCCATGCAGCATAGAGAGGTTCAATACAAAGTAGCACCGTGTTGTATTTTGTGGCTGGAATTGATTATTTTCCAGAAAGAATTTCCATTCTGAAACAGGCTGACTAGTTTAACCTAACGCTGACAATAATGAAAAACAAGGACTGGCAGCTCAGTCTGAAGCATGCCTTTGTTTCAAAGAGGTTTAACTCTTTTGGTTACTATGTGAACTACAAAAGCTGGCCCTACCTCGCATCCATGTACACGAGCTTCTGCATCTACTGTCACTGGTGAAGTAAATCTAAAAGCCTTAATGGCCAAAACTGAGTCACCAGGGTAAGTCTAGATATTACATAGTTACACTGCTCACAGACGTTAGGGGATATTTCCAAAGGAATATGAAGCGATTGAAAAAAAGATGCATTTGATTGTATTTGATTAAACACGATCATTCGAAAAGCAAATAAAAAGTCAAAGAAAGTTGTTCGATTATGCAAATGAGATGCTAACTCCGTTATGGTGATTGAGTAGCAAGTAATATATTCATAAGGGTGAACAGAAGCATGTCATAACTGGACGAGAGTGCCCCACCCGACTGTTCAGTAGGGTGTTTGTTCACCCAAGACAACCAGAACACACAGACATTGATGGGATCAGGATCAGATTGTCCAGCATTTACAGTTTTCTTAAATAATCGGATTGCTGTCCTGCGGGACTGCGGTAGCCTAGCGGTTAAGGTACTGGATTCTGGACCTGATTCAAACCTGACCTGGGTTCAAATCTCAACCTTTGCCAAGCTGCCACAGTTGGGTCCCTGAGCAAGGCCCTTAAGCCACCATTGCTTGAGTTGTAATTTGCTCTGGATAAAGGTGTCTGCTAAATATCGTAAATGTTATCCCAAAAGAACACCAGTCTCAACTGTGTATTGCTTGTTGTTGTTTTTTTAATTATGCATGTAAATGTTCTTAATGCACTGCTCACAAAAATTAGCGGATATTATCTGTATATTATATTATATTTCTGAAGTATCCTATCCTGCATTAGAAGTACCCTAATTACTGTGAGGAGTATATGTTAATTGGCTGAGTGCCTTATCCCCACGGCATGGGGGAAACAAGAAACTACTGTAGATTTGTACTCCCTTCATTCCCCTTTATTTACTTCAATTGTGGCAGTTGACCAACTCTCAGCATGGGTTTTGGGTCAAACAGAAACATGATCCCAAGTTCTTTGCCTTTCTGTATTCTATCACAGCTTGATATATTGTGTTAGCCAAATTTATCAATTAACAACAACCCATATCTGAGTACTGACAGGCTGACCCCCCACTCCTTTAACCTCCGCAGCAATGCTGGGAGCACTCCTACTTCAGACAGAGAGCAAACAGAGCTTAAAGAACAAAGACTTACATTTAGTAAGTTAGCAGACATCCTCATCAAGAGCAACTTACAACTGATACAATCTAACAATCCAGTGGGTTAAGAGCCTTGCTCAAGGACCCCACAGTCGCAACTTGACAGGGTTGGGATTTGAACCCTAGTCCAGTACCTTAACTAAGCTAAGCTACCGTGGTAGAATATATATATATATATATATATATACTAAACTGAAAATACATGACTGCAGCAGTCAAGAGAGTTTATAGTACAGAATGTGAATTGTGAACCTTATCACTTTTATTTTAATGGTAATGGTTTAATTATTTTAATAGTAATAAAATTACCAAGTTTGTTTGAAACGTGTAACAGTGAAAATGGGGTTCAGGTGGAATCGTTTCATGATAAGAGATCTGTATTCCCTGTTCATGTGATGTTATTGAGGAAATTTTTTAAGCACAAGAAAAACGAACCATTCGGTTTGCGGTGCAGTGTGTTTAAAATTTCATTTTCAGCCATTCTGTTTTAATTTATGTGAAACACTCGAGGAAATACAACTCACAGCTTGGAATGCGCAGTCGGACTAAATTGTCCTGGAAGGTATCCAGTTCAATCTCCTTTCGAGCAAATATAGGGATTATCTATCATTTAGATGGGATTTCCCAATTAAGATAGCAAACACAGTGGGAGTACAAGGCTTCACCTGGGATGACAGGTATTGGAGGGCTTCAGAAAGACGTTCAGGCCTAGTGTTGTAGTGAAACTGCAAAAGGTTTGCTCTCACACCCCTGTGTTTCCATGCTATGTACTTTTGTGTCACTGATTTCATGCGAAGAGAAAAGCCAGGAATCACTGTGGTGGCGCAAAAAAAGACGTAGTGGCTGCTCGAAAAAATGTGGTGGCTGAAGGGATTTTCTGTCAAGCTCCTGCTGCCCAAACATGTTTGTGCTGACCAGTGCAGTACGGTGGAGGAAACAAACAATGATTTAATGACTTTCTCATTTTGAATACCAAAAACATTATTTTTAAACAGTATTTCAGACTTTCTCACTCCCACACAAGTCTTGCCTGTTCAATATTTCCAAAAACACACAACCCCTGCTATTTAAACCCCTTGTTTGAGACAGTTGGGGCATAGCCACAATTAGTAAATTAAATAGCGAGGCATTTGTCTCTCTCCCAGAATGGCAACCTTTTCTCAGTCAAAAATGTGAGCTTTTTTTGGCTGAAAATCCATCTTAAGGTGTATCTGTTTTGTCTCTGAGGATCTCATACTGAGTACATACTGTCAACTCAAGCATTGCATTCAACAAGTATCATATGGTATCACGGTTATAGAAACAGTAAATATGTTGTTCAATATTGAGATTAAATATATTGCTCAAAAAACTAGGGCATATTTCAATTTTTGTGAGCAGTATATGACGATAAAATGGCCATTTTTCCATCCCATTGTCAGCAATGCTGGTTTTGCTTGGCAAACTTTCTTTTGCTCAGTTTGAATACGTCCTATCTGCATTATGTACTTTGATAGATTCAGGGATTCTGACTTCTTTTCGGTCAAAGAGCTGCCAGGCTTTTTCTTTTTTGCGTTCCTTAGTGGACAGAGCCTCAGACACTGTGCATGCCGCTCTCCAGCCTGAATGCAAATGCAGCCATGTGGGACATTCCAGTCTCCACGCGCACAAAGGCGCGAGCATGAGAATCGGTGTGCATGAGAAGACGCCTTCCTGGAGCTCCTGCCTTGACGCATTCACATATCACACTAAAGAGAATCAGATTTTCTCACCTTGAAGGAAAGTTGCTATTTCTCCCCTCTTTCGCAGGAGCCGATGAACATTTCAGGGTAGAGCTATGACTGCTGTGGAGTCCCGTGACCTTGATCCAGTCTTTATGGCTGCTATACAAGCCCATCAATTGTTGGGCTATAATTGTGTGACCAGTGTTCATCTGAGCCCTCATTCATGTATTTTTAGCTCGCTTCTGCTCTTTTGAGTACAGATTGCACTTTTGATATAGAGTGTCTCGTTAATTGGCTGAAGTGTTTGATCCATTTTAGCCTATTGAGTATTTCAAATAATCTGTACTGGACCAAATGGCTGAAACGTTTAAGTCATTAGGCCAATGGGTTCTTATTGGCAGCTCGCTGACAGTGCATCAGCTGAAGCTGCGATGCAGTGCTGGAGGTCATTCGTGAGTAACAGCTAGGAGAGAGTGATATGCTGGAGCCAGGTAATAGGTAGAAGTCATCCATCTACACATCAAATACCGGCATGGACGCTTTCACAGGAGAAATGGAAATGAGGCGCTCAGGAAAGGAGCTGAACGTTTGGCAGTTTTACCCTTTTATTTGTAATCGTATCATTTTTCTGCTCTATGCTTATTGACATCCATTTGCCTTATTCCCTTCCCCAACTGGTCTGACTTCAACTCCTGCATATTGATGCCACATTGCCATTTACTTTTGAACTATTTATGGCTCTATCGCTGCTTTATCACGCTGCAGTCACAGTTCATAGTGATGAGAAACACCAAGGTTGTATGTGTTGGCATGTATTACGTGTTCGGGCCCCATTTTTCAGTATTGCATACAAGAGACGCCGGAGGGATTTAAGCCAGCATCTGTTTTAAAATCTGCATTTTATTGCTGATTTAATCTATTCCCTCAGGCTCGAGCATCAAGTCAGCGTTAAACGCTGTGCCCAGTTGTGGTGCATTCTTCAGTCACTCAGAGCTTAGATTCGATCGTATCACCTGCAGCTGACTTGGAAATGTAGAGCCAGTCACAGTTTCTAAGTACACTGCTGTGTGATCGATGGTCAACTTCACTTAGGCCACCGTTATATTAAATGTACCATTGCTTTACAAGACTACAACCGCACACACACACACACACACACACACACACTCAGGGTCTTTAGGCTACAGTGGCAAGCATTTAGTGTGGCCTCCCTTTACACCTAGCAATAGCAGCGTCTGAAAGCTTCATACCAACTTAACCTTTCTGTAGACTGACGAAGCTTAATCAGGAATGGTCAGGAAGCCACTCTTTTTGGAAGGTGAACAGGGTGAAAAGGATCAAGGCTCAAAAGATATGATTAAGCGGACAAACACCAGAAAGAAGATCAGCGGAAAAGAGTATTATGGAGTGAAATTTTGGATAAAAGTCGACATGGTGATTATATCATTGCAAAACCGACATATCTAATGGTGGCCTAAGACTTTTACGCAGTACTGTATGTATGCAGACCATGCAGAGAAAACACTTCACATGAATATGAAGGGTAGGTGGCCATTGGACCTTGTAAAGGCATTAGGATGGCTCAGGATAAACTGCACTAATATAAATGCAAGATAATAAAAGACAAATTAGAGACAATACAATCAAAGTACAGGACAGTATCTAATTGATCGGCATCAGAATAAAAGAATACGTTTTTTTTAACCGCCGTCTATCGCATATATCGGTGCTCGTCCACTTATGGGCTGTATCCAAAACGGTCCCCTATTCACAACGGTCCACATACTATCTATAGCAAGATTAGATTATACAATACTGGCAGACTCTTCCTTTCGCGCTTTGCTTATTCCTGCGCGGCAGCAGATTGTGCCATATAAACGGAAGATGTCTAACACGCTCCGTCACACAGTGCACATGATAAAAGTAACAGCTTGTTTCATATTAACCTTAGAAAAGGAATATTTTGCATGAAAAAAGTTATCGCTGTGATATTCAGGAAGGTTTTGCAGCATCCCAACAGAGAAACTGAAACAAACAAATGTTGCAGCGGAGCACAGACATGGTGAAAATGGTGTTATGGAAGTGTTCGAAAGAAAGAAATGCATTCTGTTGAAGCTTGTCTCCAGAGATGGCTGTGTAGCGTTTTTTAGTGGGAAAACTTTAATTAGGGTCACACAGGAGCAGGTGAGAATATTGCACTTAATTACAGTTAGCATCTTCTGACAGAAGTATTTTCAGAATCAGCTTTCATTAAGACAAAGTGGAAAAAGGGCCAAGAGATTTAGGCAGGGAGGTTAAGGGTTTCTACAGGGTTCAGCTAAAGGATTATTAATCTAGGGTTATACACTACGCAATCGAGATACCTTGTAAAGATCAAAGTGTGTGTGTGTGTGTGTGTGTGTGTGTGTGTGTGTGTGTGTGTGTGTGTGTGTGTGTGTTTATACGTCATTGTGACCAAGTGTCCCCAAAGATCTAACTTTTTAATCCAATGAGAACATTTTGCATTTTTTTTTTTAAAGCAAAAGATCTGAATTATTTGCTATTGTTTACTGATGTTAGAATTAGGTGTAGTTGTGAACGTTAATTAGCTACACTAACACTATGACATTGGAAAGTCCCTACAATCAGTGATAGAAAGACAAACTTTGGTGTTTGAATGGGATCAAGTTCATGTATCATCGTGAAGACCCGATGTCCCTACAAGGATAGAAAGATCTGACTTTTTTTTTTACCACATTTTGCAGGTTCCCACAATACGTTTTTTTCTCTTTCTTTACAGAAATTTCAACAACATTTTGAAAACCTACAGGAGTAACACAGGTTACTGAGCTTAATGTTAGGGTTCAGTGTAAGTGTAGAAGTACATTGAGATAGTAATATTATGTCAATGGAATGTCCTCGTCAAGATAGTGAGACACCCACAGGGATATAAAGATCTAATATTTTTTACCTGGTGTGAACAATTTGCTGCTATTTTTTTTTACTTTTTTAACTTTGCTTGTTTTTTTTTGTTTCTTTTGAAGAAACAATAGAGCTACACAGATTTCCTTTAGGTCACCGAGGTTAGGATTAGGTGTAGTTGTGGGCGTAGCATTAATTAGCTGCGGTAACATTATGTCATTGGGAAGTCCCTGAAATAATAGAAAGACAATCTTGTGTTTATGGAGTCGATTCAGGTTTATGTATCATTGTGAGGACCAGATGGTCTGTAGAAAGACATCTGTGTGAACATTTTGCTGGCTTTCAATAGGAATTTTGAAAAACCAAAAGAGTAAGTTTGCTTTAGGAAAGGGAGGTTATTGTTAGGATTAGTTCAATTACATTTCCACATCATTATGATGTCAGTGGAAAGTCCCCACAACGATAGAAAGCCAAACGCGTGTGTTTAAGTGTGTGTGTGTGTGTGTGTGTCTGTGTGTGCTTCCTGTTGTGTGGTGAACCATTCTTGCCCATGTAGAGCCAGCATACCCTTGGTTTAATGCATCTGTTCTGTCCACACACACTGAGCTGGTCAGCATCTCTTCTTAACTCTTCACTGACCCTTCCTATCACACACAGTACACTCAAGCATGCCAGAAACTAAATTTACCCTGTACTTCCCATCCACAGTCTCAGGATTGGCATTTCATTTGACTGGTTACACAACTTTGCCATATACAATACTACGAAAAAGTATTAGGCCACCATTAGAGGTGCTGTTTTAGCACTAATATAAAGTCCATATATAACATATTGCCATTTGCTAGTCCTCTTTTCCACTGATCTTGTGATCATACCTTAGCCTTCTCATCCTGTTCCCCTTCTAAAAAGAGTTTAATAAGGTAAGGTAAGCGTAAGGGGAGGACACCCTAAATACTTGTCACTGCAGCCTATGGCAGCTATTTGTTCAGATTTTATGTTCATATTTTTTAACACTACATACAAATCTTGTATTTTACAGTTGTGTTTGAATTAAGAGACCAAGAAAAGATGTATGTCACTGTATCAGTGTACACTAGTGGATGTTCGGTCCAACGCACTTTACACCAAATGACAATTAGGGGGTCACCCTTATTAGATGGGAACAAATGCAGAGATGAGATTGCAGGCAGATTTTGTGAACTTTATAATTTTGTCATGGTGAAATCCAGGTTACTCAGGCTAAAAATCCACCAGCTGTAGCCACACCCCACTGGATGACACCACAGAGGGAATCCAGGCCCACAATGTGGGTGACTCACAGTTGTTGCCCCCTTCTGCACCCTGGAAACAGCTGGGAAAACCCCCGAGTCCACCCCCTACGCTCCTCACACTCTAAAACCCACCCCTACTATTAATTTCTCAGATGTGTAGAAAAGCAAGGTGCTGACAGAAATCAAGAAAGGGTGCAGACACGAAAAAGAAAGCGCGGTGGTGTGCAGAAATGGCTTAATACAGGCAGTAATATTGGCTTAAATATGATATGTAGGTCCTGTACATTAGACATTTGGGTGGCTTGGTGGTTAGCACCAGGGTCCTGTGTTCAATCCCAGGGTGGAGCGGCTTTGATCCTCCCCGTGTCTGTGTGGGTGAGTAAACCCCCACCCCGGTACCCTCCCACAGTCCAAAAACGTGCATTTTAGGTTAATTGACTACTCTAAATTGGCATTGATTCGAGTGTATGAACTGTATATGACTCGTCTTAAGATAACCTTGTGTGTCACCCAAATGACCACGGATTCTGTAACCAATGGTAAATAAACAAGCAACATTGAACATTTATATCGCTTGATCCATAGCAAGTAGACTCAACTATTCTGTCTTTCATATGACCTTCAAAGCCATAGCCATAATTTAAACATTGGCAGCGGACCAAAGGCATTGCTAAACTATAAGCTTAATCGAAATCATCTAAAAATAAATCTATGCATGCTTGTATGAAGATCAGTCAGATATGGTGACCAAGGATTAGGAACATTTGGGTTTTATTTACTTACAAGTACACTTGGGGGCATTTAATCTGTTCCGCTTTCCTCTCGACCTACCTTCTCCTCTCCAGCCCTCTCTCCCTCTCTGCTCTGGTCCTATATTTACACTGCTCATAAAAATCAGGGGATATATCAGTTTGAAAGGAAATATCCCCTCATTTTTGCGAGCAGTGTACCAGTCTTTCCAGTCCTCTCTTTTCCTTTCCCTTGCGCTCCGATCACCTCCTCCTCTCTCTCTGTTAGTCTCTCCTCTCTCTCTGCTCTCCGTGGCTTTCTTACCTTCCTCTGGTCTTCTCCATGTATGCATCGCTACAGTGATGGACACTTTCATTGGACTTCATGTGGGTTTTCTAACATATATACAGTAAAGACATTAACGTAAACCATTGTGGGTCACTGTGTGGCTAAATAACTTTCCAGGTAACTTAGTTCTGATAGTTCGTGTTAATGACGGCTGATTGATCAACACTCGCATATCAGCCCATTTTCACCAACAAATGTTTGTTTCTACTTTCTACTTTTTAATCCAAACTGTCATTTTATTTCCACAATTACAGTCCCAGCATGCAATGGCATTATCTCTTGATGTAAGTCACGTAATTCACGCAAGAGCTGTGAGAAAGACGTGAGCGTCCCATTCACATCCAACGGGAACGCTGAGGGATTCTAACATAAGCAGAGTTATTGAGTGGAATAAGTTTATTTGTAGGTTTTACGTCGGTATATTAGGGGACATTTTGAGCATATCTGAATATATATTGTGATCTCAGCTCGGTGACCTTGGACTGTCTTGCTTTTTACTTTTCTCCCTTCATTCCCACCAATATTACTCACTATGCCCCCTCATTTAGCCACCCTCTCATCGCGCCCCCAGTCGGAGTCCCGCTCTTATTAAAATTCAATACAATCCACCTATGGTAAGCGGCACCCTCGGTGCCATCGCATCGATAGAGAGTCTTCCATGCACCAGTGTGTGCTCCTGCTCTGGTAGTGAGTGGACCAACAGTAATTACTGCATCCCTGTCACTGCTTTGGCCTCTGAGGGGCTACGCTGAGCACTCGCTGCCAATTTCAGCTCAGAGCTGCAAAAGAAAAACCGACGCCACTGCTAAACCGAACAAAATATAAATATAAAACAAAGATAATGCCAACCCAAATTTATGTTCAACCTTTTCAAGAGACAAATCCTTAAATCTGCCAGCTCAGCCAGAGTCCTACCTGTAGATGAACTTCACACCTAGCAGCAGCCATAGCACCTGTTTTACACCTGTGAGCAAACACAGCGCTGCACTTTCAGCACTTTGGACAGACTGACCACACTCCTGAGGGCACGCGCGCTCTCACGTGTATGACGCACAGCTAGAAATGCGAGTCCACGCTCACAACAACCTCGGAACAGAGCAACCGATCCGCCCGGCAGGAGAGGTATGAGTGAAGTAGAGTTACCTGCGATGGCAAAGCGCATCCAGCCCAGTCTCCTGACAGCGCATTCCTCCTCCACGGTGACTCCGATGTCCTTTTTCCCTTTGCTTTTTCCCCCTCCTCTCTCTCTCTCTCACACACTTTCTGTCCCGTCTCTGTCCCTCTGCGCTGTTTCCTCTCCGCTTCCCGCACTTGTTTGAATCTATTTCAGTGAGGACGGTGGAGCCCGCTGTGTCGGTGGCATGGTTTCGAGCAGTTTGGCAGAAGGTCACATCATCATGTTCTGTGACGGGAGGGAGGGATATAGAGTGAGGGGAGGGTGTGAGTGAGGAGAGAGAGAAAGAGAGAAAGGAGGAGGGAGAGTCAGGAAAGACAGTGCCGAGAATGAATGAACAACTACACAGCCTGAAAGATGGCCAGACAGCGTTGAGTAAGGATGCGGTCTGTCTTTCCGTACGATCGGCCTCGTAGCTTTTTCTCACCCTGTGTGATGTGTCTGGCATCAGGTCCACAATGTGGCCCCCGAGATCAGCACGTAGACTAAAAATCCAGCAAGTGGTTCAATATCTGGGCTTGGTAGAAGCTTTACTAAGAAGTTGAAAACACCTGAAGAGAAACACTGGCTGATTTTGGGGCTTTCACAAAGAGAGCGACAGTTACCCACGATTTCCTCCCATGCCCAGTGTTTACGGTCCATTAAGGACAAGAAGATGTGACTCCACATGCAGACAGGGTGCGGAGACAGGCAGACAGATGCCAGACAGGGCCAGCAGACATGGCTGTCAAACAACTCCCGTTCTTGTTGCAGAAACTTCTGGAGATCCTGAGCTGCTTCTTAATTTCTAGGCTGCTTTAATCGAACGAGGGTCTTCTTTCTTTTTTATGACACGTCACGTCTTCTGGATGTGCCACAAGGTGTGTGTCAAGGTAAAGTCCCGAGCCTGATTCTGATCTGTACACTGGTGCGTAGCTGCACAGAACAGCAAGTAGACGCAGAGTCTTGGCCCTCGGATTACTGTGTCCCGTTGTAATCCCGGCTCCTCTGACGCCGAGCAAATGCTTGTGAGCCGTAATCATTCTGTCGTAAGGATTTATCCTGCATATCTCTCTCACACTGGCTCACACACTCCGTTATCCCGTTCTCCCACCTCTCCTCCCTCCCTCCCGAAGTAACACCCTCTGTTAGTTCGCTTTCTCAAAGCAGTGATGCTTATCGTCTGCTTTGCCTCTCTCCTCATCCTTTTCACTGTTCGCGTGGTTTATCAGTCGTTCTGCTCTTATCCGGCTCCTCTCCTCCTTCTCTTCGTTTGTCCTTGAGGGACACGACTCAACAGGTCCAGCAGTAGGTGCTCTGAGAAACACAGATCAGCGCATGTTGTGAATCGAGCATTAATAGTGATCGTTTTACAGAGGGGATTAGCAAGGCAGCACCATTATTTCACATTACGTCTCAGAGCATGACCTATCGTCTTCATTCCCTGGATGAGGCTCTTCACAAGCAGCTAAACCGAGGAGGATGGAATGCATCGGGAGAGTAAAACGCTTCCAGTTATTGATTTCCCATCACAGAGTTTGGGCTCAGGGAAAAGAAGCTGGAGCAATAACGCAAAGAGAAAGGACCATTTACTTTTTCGGGAAGCGCTATAAATATCAATCCTTGTAAACGCGCATAACCGCATCGGCCAGGATTTTTCAGGGCAGACGCAACAGGAGCGTTCAGCCACACGGTTATTATACAGATTCATCACCGAGGCGTTAAGACAAACACCGGCAGGAGAAATGAGCTTTATATTTTTTATGAGACACAAATCTAGCCTAGGTTAGAGCTGCTCCCTCAGTTTGGGCCCAATTCCAAAACCAATAATAACCCCAGAAACATGAAGCTCAAGCCTGAACTCTCTTACGGCATACATCAGAGCTCAGTTCACATCACCGTTAAGGTGTGTGGTTATGAGATTTAAACAAATAACACGCATTTGTTATCGCTAGGCTCTCGTTGCACTTACTTTTAAATCTCCTCTAAAACTTTGTTCACTGTTTGAATTATTGGATCATTTTTCATTAGGAGAGCAATGTTACTTAATACTGTATAGTCTAGACAAAGGTTTGAGGGCATCCCTTTTAATGATTGACTTCTGCTATTGCAGCACCCATTTTTATAACATAAAGTGAACATTTCTAGATTCCCCATAGACAAACAGTGGCAGTAGAATGGGTTGCACAGATAACCCAGTGACTCTCAACATGACAAATGTATAGTTTTCTTCTAGTCAGTTCATCAAATGGCTGCTCTGCTTTCTACAAGTCCATAAAGAATTGGTTTGCCAGTTTGAGAAGAACCTTGAAACCAACTCCACGCTGAAAATGCACTGACAGGCCAAAAGTGAGCCAGGGGAACATCTAACATCGGAAGCCAACTGTTCCAAAATCTCCTGGATAGTACCTTCGAAGAACTAAGGCTGTTCTAGCAGCAAAGCTAAGGCGACTATACAGCCTATGTTTTAATTTTTATCCAGCTTTATGTTTTGGGTGGAACAGTTCCTCACAGTTCCAGAAACTCAAACCTGGGTTGCGCTTGCATTTTTACCCTGTGGTTGCCTAGGTTCCCTCCGGTTCCAAAGACCTGCCTTAGGTGTGTTGGCATCTCTATTCAATGTCCATGTGTGAATGAGTGTTTGTGCATGTGTGTCATGTGATAGATTGGAGCCCTGTCCAGTCTTGTACTCTGTGTTGCCAGTTAGACATTGCCTCCCTGTCACCCGTATTGGATTAAGGGGATATGGAAAGTGAGTGATTAAATAAGCCTTATGGGTGTAGACTAGCACCCTACTTACACGCCCATGCACACACACACACGTACACACACACACACACACACACCACTGAAAAGTTCCAAGGAAAAAAAAGGGTAATTTCAAGGAGAGGAGACGAACTCACATAATAAACAAACATGGCTCACTAAACAAAGGCTTGAACTAAGCACAAGAAACAAAGAGACCATGAGCTTAAATATAAGAGGGTGCGATGAAGGGAATGCAGAACAGCGGAGGAGAATCAATGCACCAATAATTAAAATCATCAATGGGGCCATGGGGAAAGTCTGAGTCTGGAAAGGAATCTAAAAGGCGGGAAACAGAGGACATGGTTTTATAATAGTTTTGAAGTTTAAATTTCCGGCTAAGGACGTTCACAATTTCAGTTTCTTGGAAGAAATACTTCAGTGTGTCACTAACAGTTAGTTTTATGTAGGAGAGGACAAAATGGCTGAAAGCTGGTGTGGTGTGGTTCCTCTGCAGAAACACAGCACCTCATTTGGAGACGTCTGCTAAGTGTTATCCTTTGCACCATCTTCCAATCACAGGGTCGATGTATTAAAAACCTGAGGGGCCTGCAAATGATTTCAACCCTCTGCTACCCATATGCACACAGACAAAGCATGAACAATTGCTCAGGAAGGCATTTTCTCTGCTTCACACAATGACACATGCTCACATAAATAGCCTTCACCTCACACATATTCTCACACTTGAAAATGGCATTTATCTCAAATAATTCCTCGCACGATTACTCCCAGCAGAAGGAAGGAAGAAGCCGGATAGCACACAAACGTCACATAATGTCGTTTTTCCTAAAACCAAGGAAAATATTATGGACAGGTGAACGTATCTTTAATGGAGCAGCACAGCAAGGCGTTCAGGAGCATGGACCCGTGATGTGAACATGGTAAAAACGAGCACTTCAGGGGTCACTTACACAAACACCTTTCTGTGAATACAGGCGGCTTCGTATGTGCACCGCTTCAAGGTTTAGATGCGAGTGAGGAATCGTGAAACTGGGATAGGAATCATTACATCTGTGAATGGGATCGCTGTGAGAATAGGGCTGGGTCAGAGGCCTATGAGGTATTAAGAAAGTCTGAAAAACACATGAAAATGATTTGTAATGGCAATCAAATATTGTTTCCTTCACTCTCCTGCACCAGTGAGCTGAGAGCAGGCTCGTTTCGAAAAGCAGCAGATCGGCAACAACAAAACATTGGCCGCACGGAATCATTTCATGATCTCCAGAGAGACTTTACCAGTGATCTCAATGATGTTAGGTAAGTTATCAACAAAATCACTCCACCAATTCGCTTTCCATCTGTTTTTCCTGATGAGGACCATGGTGGAAAGGCTTTGAAGGTCAGCCCAGATTTACCGATCCCCAACTTCAGGTCCGAGCTCCTCCAGGAGGATCCCCCCGAGCCTCTAAGACAACTATGAGCTGTAACCCTACTCCATTGTGATCCTGGGTGATCTTCAGATGTCCCTAAGACCCCTAGATGTCCAAGACAACTGTGAGATATAATCCTTTATGCAGGTCCAGCGTGTGTCCTTGGATCTCCCCAGTAACATATTCCAGCTTATTCTATGGTCTCCACGTTTTCCCATAGCATCTGCCCTAAAGTCTACCCAGTAACAGATCCCAGCCTCTCTTCCGGGATGCCCAGTGTATGATATAAGCCTTCCAGTGGGTTCTGGGTCTGGCTTGGGCTGTCTGTTCAGAGGAACATGAGTGGAACAGCTTTCTCGTGATTCTTTTTCCAGTACCAGTTCCAGCCCCACACTCTAAGATGGTCCTTTCCTTCAGATCCACTCAAGTTGTTTCTGTCATCAGTCTCACCATGCCTGGGCCTCAAAAGAGGGCAGTAACTCTCTCCCTAATTCGGTTGGCAGGGGACGATGTGCCGCCAAGGACTAGGGTCCTTGATCTTGCTGAGGATTCAAGATCCTAAAGTGACATGTATGATATGCATATTTTTAATTGTTTTATTAAGTGTTTTACTTATCTATTAACATTTACATCATTTCTGTTATTTGAATTTTTACTACAAACACGTTTGACTATATATATTTGGTTTGTTCTTACATTTAATATCTGAGCCACCCAAGGAGGATGGATTCCCAAGGTTTCTTACTTATAACCTTTAGGGAGTTCTTCCTTGCCACTGTTGCCCTAGGCGAGATCAGTTTGGGATTGGCCATATAAGATAATCTAATACTGTAAAGCCGCTTTGAGACAATGTTCCACTGTAAAAAGCCTACATAAATAAATCCGATTTGATTTGAATCGGAGGCATTTTGAAGACCTTTTAAACATAAGCCGAAGCTCTACTCTGAGGCTTCAACAAATTGATTAACTCCTCACCCTGTCACAGAGCCAAGCCCAACAACCCTGCATAAGAATGTCATTCATGTTGCTTGTACCAGCGACATCATTCATTGTATCCCTCCCTAACGTTTATGACCAGCAGACAGGAAAATGTCACGTACACCAATTTGCATCTCTCATGCAAAGCTCCAGCTGGTGTTCATCTGGTGTAGTGTCTCGTGATTTTACGATCGCGTCGCCAGTGAAAGATGGCGGCTACGTTTGCCAAGGCCTTGTTGGCTTCATTGAACTGTATCATCAATCACCGAGGCCTAGAAGCATCTATTGTATAGATTTTGATTTATGATTAGCAGGAATTGTGACATTTGCAAATTGTTTCTTGATCAGTGAGCAAAGCAGGCTGGCTCAAAGCCGTAGGTAATTGTGAACATTCAAAGGACTGAACTGAACGCAGGGCTGTGTCAGTCTGCTATTATTTGCTCAAACTAAGCACCTAGTTCATCAAACATTATGACAGCTGTGCTTCAGCAGTGTACCGTGTTCGACCGACTGTGCTCTCCTAGCTCTAATGTTGCGCTGACCCGGGAGAGTTTAAAACTCTTAACGTGAACAAAGCTTAGCGTGATTTAATATCCTGAATCAATGACCTAAGTAGACCAAACTTATCCCAGTTACTACTGATCATAATTACTCCCAATTGCTGAAATGACGAACACGTGGTCCAAAGGGAAAGTAAGTTTCCACTCTTGTTCACGTTTAGACCTACAAAGCTTAATGTAAGAATGATTACTTTCCCTTTAAACCACGTTTGTCATTTCATCAGTTGGAAGTACTTATGACTAGCGGTAACTGGGAGAGTAAGAGAGTTTGGTTTTCCTACTTTAGTACATAAAGCCATGTTAAGCTTTTTACTTCCAGGTTTAAATGGGAAGAAAAAAAGCTTAACATAAAAATGATTACTTTTGATGTTTAAATATATATCCATCCAGCCATTATCTTCAGCTTAATCCATACTGCAACTCCAGGTGCAAGGGCAGAAAAAACCCGAGATAGGGCGCCAATCCATCATAGGGCATGCATACACACAGACACACACTAAGGGCCACTTTAGAGATGCCAATTAACCTAACACGCATGTCTTTGGGAGGAAACCGGAGTAAACCCACGCAGACACGGGGAGGACATGCAGACTCCACACAAAAAGGACCCAGGCCGCTCCACCCTGGGATTAAACCCGGGACCTTCTTGCTGTGAGGGCGTGGTGCTAACCCACCGAGCCACGGTGCTGCCTGCATTCATAATATATTGCTCACAAAAAGTAGGGGATACTTCAAAATGAAATATCCCATAATAAAATATTCTCTAATTTTGTGAGTATTTTGTGTGTATAAAATTCTAAGCATATTCTTATTACCTCAACATTTTTTACCCTTTTGGAATCAATAAGAATCGGAATCGATAAGGAGGATTTGAATTAGAATCAATACAATGCAGACAATACCCAAGTCTATTGCTAAATGACTAAATGTTATAGCCATGTCAGTGTTGCCTTCTGTTGTTTGTGAATGCCATTAAGCACATACTGATGATGGTCTGATTCTCTTTGGGATGGCATACATGTCCCCAGAGGGTGCCCCCTTTAGCTCATGTGAGTGGTCAGTGTTGAATGTCACTGTTAGCACGTCAGCAGTAGTTGCTGGTGACTCTTAGCAGATTAGCGCTAGTGTTAGCACAGGCTTCGCGGGAACAGGTGGGCAGAATTCAGAGGAAGCCACACATTTCAGGATGAGTAAGAGAGAGCAGCATATGTTCCCTCTCTGCGGTGTTTCACATGACTGAAAAGCATGAGCTTCAGCCCGCAGTCAAAAACAGTACCTAAAGAGCAAGGGAGGAGCGCGACAGGTAGCTGCCAGTCGGTACGAACTCACACTTTATCACGTGTGAGCTGCCACTTTCGTTTCTTTGACAGAAATTGGAAAGGAGGGAGAAAGGCCCAACTCGGGCTTCATCAGACCTCTGGGGAGTCGCCAAATATAGCCAGACGTCTCAGAGTATTGACCAGTGGCATCTCAGCTTACTTCCTCACCCGAGCCTTCCCATCCAACTCATAGCTCCTCTCTCTCTCTCTCTCTCTCTCTCTTCTGAACATTCACTCTTAAAGAAGATCAGATTATGGATTACTGCTTGCATGCTACAATGAAAATGGAGAGCGGCGCTACATCACTTATTGACCTATCTCGCGAGATGTAATGGATTTCACATTTAGCCTTTCTCTTCTAGGTCAGATTGCGTACGATGTATCACTCGCATATCACGTGTATGATGGCAGACTGGCTGATTGACTATATTTAGCTCGCTGGGAATGGACTGATTTTCCTTTTGCCAATTCTGGGCTGCAATCGCTCAGCACCTGCTCTAGTCAGCTTTCAGTGCATGGTCGAGTTTGTACAAATTTAAGATTCAACATAACTATGATGACCGGAGGCACAACGGCAATTTGCCGGCCCGTTACTGCGGTGACCCAAGTTTAAGGTGGGATTTCATGCAGACGAGCTTGTAAATTTCATTTCAGTGCTTTAAAGTACAGTTCATTCATTCATTCATTTTCTTATCCGCTTAATCCTGGTTTTGGTTGCGAGAAGGATGGTGACACAGGGCATGAGGCAGGAACAACCCTAAATGGGGCACGTAGGCAACGCGCACACTAAGCACACTATAGAAACACCATTATCGTAATATGCGTGCCTGGAATGTGGGAAGATATAGGAGTACCTGGAGAAAACCCACGCAGACACAGGGAGGACATGCAAACTCCACACAGTCCAAGATCAAACCAAGGATGCTGGAGCTGTGAGGTGTCACCGTGCAATACCTGATCAATACCTGAGGATGACACTAAAGGTGCTACCACAAGTATTGCTGTTTTAAATGTACATGCAGTTACTAGATTTAAATTGCTTTAACAGTCATGCCCAGAATGGGCTGTAGATGGCGCACTATATACGGGCATAGTTTTCCTAAGTAGAAGGAGTCCTAATTGTGAACCATCTTGTGAAGTGCCACTGAACAAATGCTTGAACAGGGAAATGTGGAGGTTTCTAGCCTCTATCCTAGATCATATGATTTCCATCACTGTTTAAGTTGTTTAATTTGAGTGGCATAAGTGGTTAGTGCAATCACCTCACAGCTCCAAAAGACCCCAATTCAATCCTGACCTTGGACTCCACCTGTGTGGAGTTTTCATGTTCTCGCTTTGTCCACTTGGGTTTCCTCCCACATCCCAAACACATGCCGTTGGTTAATTGGTCACTCTAAATTGGCCCGGTGTGAACGTGGCAGACTACTGACTTAAGAAGAGCAAAGGCACAAGCACAAAATGACTAAATAGATCGCCCTGGCAACAAAGACTAGCTAAAATCTACAAAAATGTAGATTTGTAGCGTGTTCTAGCAACTTGTCAAACGTGACGTCTGTATGAAATCGCGTTGCTGCAAGTGTATGTTCTGTCGTGTCCTTTTCAAGAAGACCTTGAAACCGTGCTTATCTGTCAGATCCACCTGTTGGAGCTTAGAGAAACACCTTGGGGCTGTGTGCCTCTGCCTGTCCTTGTGCCTTTCACTTGTGACAGTAAATAGATGTTTTTGGAGAGTTTTCGCGTTCTATAAAAACTGCAACTTTGGTTCGAAAAGCAAGCCTAAAGATTTCATTTTAGTTAATGAAGTTAAGGGTGGCTTAGATTTAATTACAGTAATCATATCTCAGACGTTGATTGCCGCGTTTGCTTGAGAGACTAAGCTATTTTATAAATAGCCATTAGATGGCGCACAATCAATTATGCCTTCTTTCCTTGTGGTTCAAGTTGACCCGAAGACTCGACGAGGGAATACTTTGACCGACGAGTCACATCGTCAATGCCAATTTAGAGACACCAATTAACCTAACACGCATGTGTGAGGAAGGAAACCGGAGTATCTGGAGTAAACCCACGCAGACACGGGGAGGACATGCAGACTCGACACAGAAAGGACCCAGGCGGGGACCTTCTTGCTGTGAGGCAGTGGTGCTACCCACCGAGCCACCGTGCCACCCGCACAATCAGTTATGTAAGATGATAAAACAGTGAGTGCGCTTTAATCGGTTAAGGCACTGCTTTGTCCTGGTGTGGTGAGTGTTGTGGTAGAACCAAAGCCCCGGAACACCTCAGAACCAGGCTGGACACCCATCAATCACAGGGCTCCCTCACATTACCCCAGCACACCTACTGGACAGTACTGTGGCCCAGTGATTAACACACATCTGGATTTCAGTCCTAGTGCCTGTCTGGAACTCCATGTCCTGTCCTGAGTTTTTCTGTAATGGAAACATAAACTATCTGTTATAAAGCAGTATTGGGAGCAATAGCGCATTACATTCATGCTGATATGACTGACAGAAGACTATCCATGTAGCTTCATTTCCAACTGGTTCGCTTTTTGTTTATTGCTTTTTTTTTGTCAAACTTCACTTCATCACACACTCGGTTGGAGCACAGTGTGAATGCATTGCTTTGTCATTCATTTACGCTCAGACTTCGGTGTGTGCTGGTTCAGACTCCATTTGAAATGCAGTATTATACTGCACTCTACAGGCAACACCGTGTACTGCAACCTTAAGTAAAGCGTTGGATATGAGAGAATGCTCTTACTTACATTTACATTTAGCAGACGCCCTTATCCAGAACGACTTTCAACTCATACAGTCTTACAGTTCAAGTAATGGTGGATTAAGGGCCTTGCTTAAGGACTCAACTGTGGTAGCTTTTGGCAGAGGTGGAATCTGAACCCTGGACCATCAGGTCTAGAGTCCTGTCCCTAGAGTCAGTACTTAAGAGTCCATTGTACGCACAGACGTAGTCATGCATTAAAACAAATGTATTTGCTTATTTTACAATAGTGGTTATATTGTAATGGCAAAGATAAAGGATTAATAAAGTACCATAATAAACAATCATAATCGTTAAACAGAACTCTATGCATTGTTATATGAAGATGCTGTTAGTCCAGATTCTATCAAGGTTAGTGTTTAAGACATCGTTGTTTTGTTCTGTATATTATGGTTAGACTGTTGTGGTGTTAGTGTTGGGTTTTGTGTGTTTATGTGGATTACTAAACGTTGCTGTCGCTCTGTCTCTCTGTCTCATGAGGGCTTGACGTCACAGGTAATAAAATGTTATGTTTGATCTCTAGAAATTTAAGCAGCTCAAAGTATGCTTCGTACGGCCAAATCCAACAGCAGTATTTCAAATCCATTTTTGAGCACATTGGTGGGTCAGCTTCATGGAGCTCATCCCATGGTGTTCAAACAGTCAAACACCAGACAGCAGCTTGTGACTTTAAAAAAAGCAAATCAGCATCTGTATGGAAGTGGTTTGTATTTTACACAATGGGCACCAAGCATATGGGAATATTTTGTAAATTATGTCAAGACAAGATTGGCAACTCTGGTGGAAACACAACACATCTGTTCAGCAGCTTAAAATGTAAGCAACCCAAAGACTACACTGAAAGCCAGAGCACACAGGAACCATCCAGAAGTCAAGCAGCCAGAAAGGTCTTACAATATAGCATGTATTTATTCTGATAGGTATATAATTAGTATATATCCCAGTTATCTTTCGCTTTTATAGTCACATCCATGACTGGCATACGAGATTCACTTTCCTGTGGACCATAAAATAGATAGGTTTATTCAAAAGACTGTTTCTAACATCCCAGAATTGTTGGTAAGAACCAAACATACGCGTAAACTCACTAGGTGTGTTACCTGCTGTCTGTGCTGAGGGGCTTCGCTCTGCATTTTAAGGGTGGAAGGTGAATCAGGATAACTGAACGTGCATTACACCGGACAACACAAATAGTTTATCAGGCAGCAAGTCAGATCCAACACTGTAAAAATATACATGACAGTTTGTTGACAGAAAAAAAAGGTCTGCCGGGCTGCATTTAGCTCGTTAGCGCAATGTCTAGTTTCACAGGAAAATCAGCTTTTCTCTCACTCTATCCACAGTGTGAGTCCATACACTGACTGCAGAAATGCTAGAAACACAAATGATACCAGAGTGCACGGTTAGGAATATTAGAAGCTAAAGCGGAGAGTAATTAGACCATATAGTCAGTAAATAACAATCAGAATAAATATATTGCTCAGAAAAGTTAAAGGACATTTCAAAATTAATCGATTATTAATCGATTAATCGAACATGCCCTATGTTACAAGACGGAACGTGCTATAATTTATGTAACATATTAAATGTTTATTAAACTTTTATTGTACGATTTACACGTATAGCGAACGTACAAACAAGAACTACTGTTGCTTA
>JAUZST010056533.1:0-23894 GCA_034779995.1 Parotocinclus haroldoi | reverse complement strand
ATATATATATATATATATATATATATATATATATATAAAAACCATGGTTTGAAATAAGATGTACTATGATGACATTTCTTACCGACTTCAGCTTTCAGGTACAATCCCCTCAAGCTCCCAAAATGTGAAAATCTTGTTAAGTATATTAAATTTTGCTGAATTAATTTACACACAAAACATTTTCATGCACCAAATGGTGTCGGAGCCAGTAGTCTTATAGTTCTCGAGACCATAAACACATGGTTTTGTTCTCGCCTCAGGGTAAGGTGGTTACTGATTTTTTTTTAAATCTTTTATTAAAAATCAACATTTCCATTCAAACAGAATAAATCAGTCATCTCTCCATATTTGTACTTAAAATCTGCACAATAAATGACTGCTTTTCTCGTTCGGTATCTGAACAATTTTATTTTGAGTCATCCTACATTAAGACTTTTTGTGACTTTACCACATTACCATTTATTATTAGGTGTTATATTTTACAAAATCTGTGATGAAATATAATATTATTATGTATTATTATGTATTAAAAAAGTTTAATGATTTCACAACCCCAAATCCTAAACAGTTGGGGCAGTGTGGAAAATAAGTGTTTCTTACATTTACTTATATGTTGCTCTAATATCTCTATGTACTTTTCTGCATTAATGCTGCCATCGCAGAAGTGTAGATGTATTATAATATATAATTGAATTGAATTATATTATGCAATGTAAAGGGAAAATATGCAAATCCCTTCCTGGTTTATAAAATCTACAATAAAATAAACGTAAGTTTATTTTATTTTTGTCCATTGGATTCTTGCTGTTACGACTCGGCCTAGGTCAGGCTGCAACATAAAACGCATCTGTGTTTTACGCAAAAAAGCACTATGTCCCCTAAGATCATAATACCCCCACACCAAAAGATCAAACAATTAAGGTCTGTATAATCTACCACAGGCAAATATACCTCAATGCTGTAAGGCAAATAAGAAAGCCAAGGCTTATTTTCGAAAGTATTGTATACAACCTGATGCTTGTTTACATTTCCTCGAAAAATAACAAACAGAACCCCCAAGAATCCCCTTGCAACAATAAAGCCCATGTTCCAAAGGCACTGGCATCAACTTCAAGTCTAAAAGATCTGAAAGAGTGGATGGTACTGAAAGAGAGCTTTGAAAAAAGCTTCTAAAAGCACAGTCGCATTTCTCAGTCCAACTCATTGTACTATCATTTTTAAGCAGACTTGTCAGAGGTGCAACAGCACTAGCAACATTTTTACAGAACCCACGGTAGTAACCAGCCATTCAATCCATTCAATCTTTCCTGCAATATTCCCCGTTTTTGTCTTTTATTGCCTTTCTTACTTTTTCTTGGGCTGTTTTATGATTAGTTAAGCCACTAGTTAAAATTCTTTTCCACACCTTCCATAGGGCTTTGTTACATTCCTGTACTACTGCTGTCCACTAGGTCACTGCCTTTTTTTGTTAATAGGGGCTTTTTTAACTGGAATGGACCCTTTTGCAGATTCATATAAGATAACACAGTTCCTTATAATACCTGTCATTGTCTTCTGCGGCTGACCAATCCTGAAACCGCATTTCACAGAGATTAGAGAATTTTCCTCAGTTTGATTTATCAAAGTGCAGTTTGTCCAGAAATCCTTTCTGCCCTCTAACAACATCTATTCCAAATGTGCAAAAAATGGGGTAATGGTCACTGCCCAGTGTAGTGAAATCATACAGATCCAAGGTGCTCTCCACAGCCAGGTCAGACGAAGCTAAGGTTAGATCTGTTGTCTGGACATTTATTCTATGGATCTTGACTCTTTAAACATATTAGGTCTTTTTATGTTAGTTCTTTCATTGCCATTCTATCATTATCCATAACTGTGCAACCCCATTATGTACATTATGAACATATGTGTTTTATTACATTAAAATCCCTACACCACATGGGTTATGCATATTATTTACCCTTAACTTCTCATCTGTCTCTCTTTGTTTATATAGCATTTTTTACAATGGAGCATTGTCTCAAAGTGGCTTTACAATATTATATTATCTTAAAAGGCCAAGCCCAATAAACGACCCATATTGAAATTTTCTTCCCTCCTAAAACCTAAACATCTAGGGGGTGTATGGCTGCCAGATTTAACCCTATACTTTTGAGCAGCACAGGCGAAATAGATGTGTAGTTGGTTTTCGCACAGATTGGAATCATCTTGGGTTAGTTTCGAAATGTTCATGTGCCATCAGATATCCATAACTTCCTTACCCTTTATTTATAATTTTAAAAAATTATATCCCTCTCGGAAAACTTCGTAGTGTACAATATATTGCTCTCTTGGAGAGACACTAGGAAATATATAAAAATCGCTAATTATATCTCTTTATGGTCAGTACTCACCATGAACCCAGATTTGCCATCTCAGCTTAGGGACAGCTTAAGAGTTGGAAGTCGAGGGGTATAGAGGATTTTTCCAGTTTATTCACAGCTGGCGTTATAAACTCATTTGAACAACTCAAAACATTGTTTGGACTCCCTAACACCGCACTTTATAATTTTTTATAAAGTTACAAAATTTTTAAGGCGAATTTAGATCTCAACTCAACAAACTGGAGAAACGGATTATTATGAATAGCTCAGAATGTAGATTTTCAAACCTTTATATGATTTCATACAATATGGACTCACATTATGATACCCTGAAATGAACTTGGGAGAGGGACTTGGAATTGGTATTTGATGATAGAGTCTGGTCGGATATTTACAATTGGATTTTTCCTAAGTGTACCTCTATTAATGTCCACGAACAAAATTTTAAGCTTCTCCATAGGATGTATCTTACCCCGGCTCGCCTGCACAAGATGTTTCCTAATACTTCAAACAAGTGTTTTAAATGCTCCACTGAAGTGGACACAGTTCTACATGTCTTCTGGTCATGTACCAAACTACAAAAATACTGGAAGGAAATTCATTCTGCCATACAAAAATACACTGTAGACCCCTCATTAGACAAGGACATAATTAGTCTCCTACATATTTTATTCTACCTCGCTAGAAAGTGCATTCTGTTATTATAGTTTAAAACAGACAGCCCTTCCAAAAAGATGTGGTTTGAACAGATCAACAAATGGTTACCTATGGAAAAGCTAACCTACGAGATGCACCAGAACTCAGAAAAATTGACCAGAATCAGGTCCCCCGTACAACTATATCTGGAAAAGGCCGTTTGAAATTATTTTTGTAGATGTTTACCCCTATAAGCATCCTGTGGTATTTTGTCCCCCCTGTGCTTAGATCTGGCACCCGAAGAAAAGACGTTCTTATATTCATATACATTTTTACTATTATTATTAAAGAGAGACAAACTTTGTCATTGTCTGTATTACACTGCTACCCTGGACTCTGTATATTCTGTATATTCTTACATTTTTGTATATTTTTGTATTTGTTGCAAATAATATAAAACCCAATAAAAAGATGATTGAAAAAACAGTGACAGTGGAAAGGAAAAACTCCCTGAATATAGAATGAAGAAACCTTGGGAGGATTGGGAATGATTAAGTTGTAGTAATAGTAAAATTAAGTAAAAAAATAAAATGTTAATTAATAATCAAATTTAAATGATATAACATCAATCATATATCCTTCCCATTATTTTCTTGCACACACACGTCTGGTCCACATTTTCTAATGTTCACAAATTTCTGAAACTTTTGACCATTAGGTATTCGACTCACTGCATTCCATTGTAGGATTAGGACTACCATTATGTGTGCTCACTGAGCTGTGGAGTGGTGTTTGCACAGATGCGTACTATTTGATTAAACGGCTGCGACGTACTACACGTAGAGAAGAGAAAGTGAAACTAAAGTATCGATCCCATGACATTAGTATCGATCCGTTACCAGTAACGATGTTATAACATATATAGTACCGATAACTTGGCTCGATCCACACATTGCAAACTCTTAGTGCTTTACTTTTGTCGACGTACGTAAGTCAACACTTGTTTCCACAGAAACCACATATGCATCTTCACAATAATGTAATTATCAAGCATAGCTTCTAGACTATACAACACACCAGAAATCTTTACACTTTAAATATAATTTTTTTTAAATAAAAAAATTAAAAGCATACTGAAACAAAACAGAGCACACTACTGATGTGCAGTATACTAGGGCAAAACTCAAAAAAGATGTCTCTCGTACTGAAAGCTCACTAGGTTCTGCACACTTCGTAGTGTACTGTATCTCCAACAGGAAGCTATTTTAAATGTAGACACACTCTTAGTGGGAAGAGAGAGCTATCGCTAGCTTCCTGGTGTAAAACATGGATTGAATATATGTATACTTTACATTTATTATGGATTGGGGATGCGGATATTTTTCATGCCTGGTGTTATTATTTAATCATATCGGTAAGTTAACTTTAGCTATAAAGCCTAGGAACTAGCGTTATGCTAGCTAGCCAGTGTGAAAGATCATTACAGGACGGTGCCATTAGCTTAGTTGCTTCAACGTAAATATTTGTCAGAGTGTTGAAAAGCCCCAATGGCTAAAATTAAGCACACGTAATATTTTTGAATGGCTTAAGTGGGATACGGACACGTTTTGTTACGCCAGAGTCAGTTTTGTTTTTGAAATTGTTGACTTGTAGAAAAACTATACCTTGGTTTGCAGAAGTGGAGACTGTGGCTTTTGTATTGCTTCGTACAAATACAGTACGGTTTAAAAAACGTTTAAAAAACGTCCTTGCACACCCGTTTAGTACGCGATACCGGGAATGAAATGCAGGGTCAGTATCGCCGATATCGATACTAATATCTTTTTAATATTTAAACTTCACAGAGCCAAAGGATCCGTAAGATCTAGGATAGAATTTCGCCAAACATTGTCTGTGACAACAAAATACTTTATTATCACAATCAACATTTTTGTTTAGAAACAATGGAACAGTAACAAAACAAAGCTTGCCTTAACATTAGGAAAATTAATCTTTTTTGAGATAGAAAAGGAGAAACCACAATACAAAAACAAAATAAAAAATGTTCCACTCACTAGACATATTTTCTAGTTCTTTCTTACTTTGTTTCTTTTTCAAATACAAAAAACAATATTCATTCAACCATTCAGTGCAATTCTGTTTTTTCTTAAAGTAGTGTAAAAAAATATTACTCAACACAACCTAAAACAAAATCTCCTGAGGTAGAGGGCTGACAAACCACAATACAACAAAATTAATACACCACAACAAATACTATAAACAGTTTCAAACTTATTCTGTTTTTCCAAGTCAAACAGTACAAGAAAATAATACAAAAAGAAGGTATTTCTTCCTTTCAGTGAACGTCTCTAGATTTTTCTTAAATAAAGAGTGTAAAAAATATAACTTAAAGCTAATTAAGTTATAATGAGCTTTATTGGTGGTTGGGGCCAGGGAATGGGGGATGACTCTCCTCTCTGTTTCTTTATAGTTTTAATGTGTTGGCCGATTTGGTGTATATTGCACACCAAACAGTTTTCCAATGAAACCTAAAATGTAAAATGTTTTTGTTGTTTTATGTATTTATTATTTTAGCATGTTTAAGTGAATTATCACCACCACAACGTATAAATGTTGCATCGTCAGTGGTGACATGGGAGTTTCCAGGAGAAGAAACTAATGTTACATACAAAGTCCAGTACAACAAGTAAGTACCTAAATTTGAAGTGTGAAACTAGTGCTGTGCTAAAAAATAATACTATAATATGTCATGATATTTATTTTTGTGATACATTGTGACACATTTTAAATTAGTGGTGTTTTAATCGATCGCGACTAATTATCATCAATTATATATCAATTATCATTTCCTTGGCAAAGCATGTGACAAATGCCTTTCCCTGTAGTGTTGTTTCATTACCCCCTTTTCTTTACACTGCGCTGGTGCACCCAGGCAAATCATAAACAAACATGTCTGCCGTGTGGAAATTTTACACGGTCTGTGAGAGTGATGTAATGTAGTGTTTGCATCCTGCAACACATGCAACGAAAAAATACCTTGCAGAGAAAGCACATTAAAATGCTTTGGTCAAATGTTTCTTGTAATTTCTTGTTATTCTTTACCAAGTTTGTACACTGTAGGGTTTTGACCCACTCTTCCATACAGATCTTCTCCAGATCTTTCAGGTTTTGGGGCTGTTGCTGTGCAGCGTTGAGTTTCAGCTAGCTCTGGATCATCCGAATGGTCACTGGTGAACTTCAAACAGGCCTGGACATTTGCTGGTGTTAGCAGAGGGATCATGCGTGCCCTGCAGGGTTTTAATCCATGATGTCGTATTGTGTTACAAACAGTCATCTTTGAGACTGTAGTTCTAGCTTTTTTCAGGCAATTGACCTGATTCTTCCATGTAGTTCTGGACTGATTCCTAATCTTTCTCAGAATCATCGTTACCCCAAGAGGTGAGATCTTACATGGAGCCCCAGAGCGAGGAAGATTGACAGTCATCTTGTGTTTCTTCCATTTTATAATAATTGCACTAACAGTTGTTGCCTTCTCACCAAGCTGTTGTTCATTATTCTGTAGCCCATCCCAGCCTTGTATAGGTTTCTAAGTTTGTCTAATTTTAGACAGCTCTTTAGTCATAGGCGAGGAGAGGTTAAGCATGATTTGATTGAGTGTGTGGACAGGTGTCTTTTATACAGGTAATGTGTGCAGAAAAGGAGGGCTTCTTAAAGACAAACAGGTCTGCGAGAGCCAGAGTTTTTGCTGGGTGATAGGTGATCAAATACTTATTTCATTCATTCATATGCAAATTAATTAATACTTTCAAAATTGGCATTTTATCAAATATTTATTTTCCCCACTGTATAATCATTGAAAATAAATAACGTAACCAGATTGCTGCAAAACTTGGCATACAGTAATGTCTCAGGCAGATATGTAAACAATTACCTGTAAGGTCTGATTAGACACTGGGTCTTGCCACTAGAGGGCATAGGATTGCTTGTAGATTCCAGTAGATGTCCTCTTATAGTATGTTGGTAGTGCACAATAGATCCGGACACCTCAGACAGATCATCAGTAGATAGGACCGATCCGTTAACAGGCATGAGCAGCTCCAACAGTTTCAATGTCCATCATCAGGACACTGGTGGCACCTTCACTACACATTCCTTTCTCTACCCAGGCCATTTTCAGGTGCTTAGCATAAGAAGATTTGTTGTCACAGTGCCCATTGCATGTCCTGCTATTGATTGCCAGCAACCGTTACCTTAAATTGCAGTGGTGTCATGGATGTGAAACCTTAACTGGTATAAACTGGATATCATCTTTAGTGATGAATCCAGGGTTCTCTTCGGGATTCAAAGACTGTCTGGTTTGAGTATGGAGGCCTAGTGAGTGTTTTAATCTTTGCTGTGGGGCATGACGCTGCTAAATCTGGGGAGTTGTTGCGTATGACGGTCGGTCACCCTCAATAGTGAAAAAAGGGAGAGTAACAACCAGACATTTGCGTAGAACATCCTCATCCTCTCATCCAACTGGCATTTTTCAGCAGGATAATGGTCACTGTCATTCAGTTCAACTTCTCTTAGTTTTTAGTTGTCAGAGAGCACGAGTTTTACATTCTAATAGTATAATAATTGTAATAGTATGATCATTTCTACAAAAATGTAGGTCATCAGGAGAATGGCACAATGTGTGCATCTGCTCTCAGCGTTGGTTCAACTTTACAGCTGCTGCTGAGGATTTCTATGGAAAGCGTTTTCGTGTGCGAGCAGAACATGCAAACAGAGCATCAGATTGGCTGGAGTCAGAGCAGATCCAGTGTGTACACAGTGAGTTGCGTTCATGTTTCTTGAACATTGGTCATCATGCACGATTTAAAATAAACAGTAATCTTATTATTAAAAGAGAGAGAGAGAGACAAAACCTAAAAAACAAATGCCCTACATTATTTTAATCCATGATGGCGTAGTGTGTTACTAATGGACGGTCGTAATTGATGCTGTGTTAATATTGTCCTGTAGCCCGTCCCAGCCTTGTACAGGTCTACAATTTTGTCACTGATGTTCTTAGACAGCTGTTTGGTCTTGGGCATGGTGGAGAGGTTGGAGTGTGATTGAGTGTGTGGACTTTTATGCAGGTAGCAAGTTCAAAAAGACGCAATAATAACAGGTAATCAAATGACCAAATACTAATTTTATGCAATAAAATACATATTTATTATTTTAAATTATACAATTCAAATTAACATGGGACGTTGTGTAAACCACAAATCCTTTATTAACTCACTTTCAGTTGAATACACTACATTGACAAGATATTTAATGTTCAAATGGATCAACTTTATTGTTTTTTGCAAATATTCACAATTTTTAAATTAGAATTCTGGCTCTCACAGACCTGTTAGTTTTTCCTTAAGAAGCCCTAATATTCTGTGTTAATTACTTGTATTAATTGCATCTGTTTAAACTGGTTATCTGTTTAAAAGACACCTGTCCACACACTCAATCAATCACACTCCAACCTCTCCAACATGCCCAAGACCAAAGAGCTATCTAAAGTCACCAGGGACAAATGGCACAAGGCTGGGATGGGCCACTGGACAATTGGCAACAGCTGGGTAAGAAGGCAACAACTGGCGCAATTATTAGATGAAATAGAAGAAACACAAGATTCTCAGTCTAAGGTCAAGAATCAGCCCAGAACTACATGGTAGGAGCTGGGACCACAGCCTCAAAGATGATCATTAATAACACACTATACCGTCATGAATTAAAATCCTACAGGGTACACAAGTTCTTTCTATACTGTATATAGTTTTTTCTATTGTACTAAATACTAATTTAATCAAATTAAATGCAAATTAATTATTTTAAAATAATTCAGTGTGATTTTCTGGATTTTGTTGAGATTCTATTTCCCACAGTTAAAGTGTACCTATGATGAAAATTACAGACCTTGAAACAAAAAAAAAAAAGCAAGGGTTGCTGGCTTGTGATTAGTTTTATGTTTTTGGTAGCTTTATGTTAAGTTGGGTTGTTATGCTGTTTTAAACAACTTATTCAGTTCGCTATTCTTTCAATGTCTTTAATTCAAACAGTGCTGCAATATTTATGCAAATGATGTGGTTGTGTTCAGAATGAACAGGACTCAAAACATGGCCGAAATCTAGAACACTTAGTTTTCAACTGGTCAGCAAACACACCCTTAATCGTGTCTTTTAAAGAAACTCTCAAGTGGCTGAACCTTTATACACCTGACCGGAATAATGAATTAAAGTTAGTAAAAGCACTGTGCTGTTTATATGTGGTTTAAAGTTTGGTTTTATTCCTTTCTTCAAGGGGGATGTTGGTTAAATATTTCTTTTTGCAAGTGTGTATAAATTATGTGAGCATTCATGGATATTGATATCTGCACAGATACCTGGAACCAGTCTCATGTTTTATTTTATATCTTAGTTTCATGACACTTCCCTCTATATGCATGATATGTTTGATGCATGATATGAAAATATGTCACTCATGTTTTCATCTGCTGTTTTGCCTCCAGTTGACACGTGCGCTCCTTTAGTCAGACTGAAAGTTGAAACGGACACTGTACGTCTGTGGATGGAACATAGAGACCAGAGTCTAAAGCACAAGCATGGGGGTCACATCATCTTTCGGCCTTTCTACTGGAAAACAAGTAACACAAATGATACACAGGTCTGGCGGAACATACATTGACTCTTCATTAGTTATTTTACTATAATATTCAGATTAAAATAGTTTTTGCTTTGCACTTGGCCACACTTAAGATGGGGTAAATAGAACAAAATTAGTAAAGTGGAATAAGCAAGCTACTTGGGGACCTTTTAGAAATGTAGTACTTCTAGGACTTTTTCTATAATGTCTAAAATACATTTCTTTGTTTATTTGTTTTTTTGGGGACAAGGTGATAACGTAACTTGGGTTACAAATACATTGTATAATCTTGATATCACTAGTTATTTATTTACAACCCTAAATCAGAAGCAGTTGTGACAGTATGGAAATACATATTTAAAAAATAACCACAGCATTCTTACTTCATTTCACTGTGGACAGTATGAAATTGAGATATTTCATGGTCAACTTCATCTCATTTGTTAATAAACTTTCATTCCTGCATTTCAGGCCTGCCACACATTCTTGAAAAAATTAGGACTTTAGGACTCATGATTAAATGATTAGTCTTTAATGACGAAAGATGTAAGATGGCCGAAGGATCTGTAGTTTGTCAATAAATGTGTGAGGAGAATTTTGAAATGAAATGTTTAAATGCAATATATTTTAAAGAAAGATTGGAAGGAATTCGTATATTTCTACCTCTATAGTGCATACCATTATTAAACGATTTAAGCAGTTGGGAGGAGCTTCAGTCCCTCAGACAGCACTGCATGAAGAATTGCCATTCCACAATTGCTGATATTACCACACAGGAAAGGGATGATATTTGGCAAACCTTACATAACATAAACAAATGCCACTTGGAGTGGGGCAAAAAGTATTTAGTCAGCCAGTGATTGTGCAAGTTTACCTATTTAGAAAGATGAGGGAGGTCTGTAATTTACATCATAGGTACACTTTAACTGTAAGATATAAAATGAGAAAAATAATCTAGGAAATCACATAGTAGGATTTATTTGTAAATAATTTATTTGTATATGATGGTGGAAAATAAGTATTTGGTCATCCACAAGATTTCTGGTTCTTCTTTAAGAAGCTCTTCTGTCCTCCACTCGTTACCTGTATTAATGGCACCTGTTTGACCTCGTTACCTGTCCACATCCTCAGTCAGACTCCAAACTCCATGGCCAAGACCAAAGAGCTGTTGAAGGACACCAGGGAGAAAATTGTAGCCCTGCACTAGGCTGGGAAGAGTGAATCTACAATAGGTAAACAGGTTGGTGTGAATAAATCAATAGTGGGAGCAATAGTAAGAAAAAGGAAGACATACAAGACCATTGATAATCTCCCTCAATCTGGGGATCTCATCCCATGGAGTCAAAATGATCATGAGAACGGTGAGAAAAAATCCCAGAACTACATGGAGGGACCCTATGTACAACCTGCAGAGAACTGGGACCAAAGTTACAAAGGCTACCATCAGTAACGTACTACACCAAGAGGGACTCAGATCCTGCAGTTCCAGACATGTCCCCCTGCTTAAGCCAGTACATGTCCAGGCCAGTCTGAAGTTTGCCAGAGAGCACATAGGGGTTGATCCAGAAGAGAATATCATGTGGTCAGATGAAGCCAAAATAGAACCTTTTGGTAAAAACTCAACTCGTAGTGTTTGGAGTAAGAACAATGCTGAGTTGCATTGCCAACAAAGGTTAACTTTTGTTATTGACCAAATACTTATTTTCCACCATAGTTAAAATAAATTATTTAAAAATCCTACAGTGTGATTTCCTGGATTGTTTTCTTATTTTGTCTCTCATAGTTGAAGTGTACCTATGATGAAAATGACAGAAGCAGTTCAATTCAAATGTATTTATATACAACGGAGCATTGTCTCCATCTTATATTATCTTAAAAAGGCCAGTCCCAAATTGAGCAAGAAGGAAGTACAAAACTGACTGGTTCGAAAATGTCAACTGAAGTAACTACGCACACTGTTTTAATGAATTTATGCAACTAGCTTAGTTCCATTCAGTTTCTTGTGTGTTTTCTTTTTTAAAAAGCTCAATGAAAATAATTAATTTCAGTAATGGTATGGGTTAATTTTTTGTGTGTAATACAATTTTTGTGGACACATTTAGGAGCCTGATTCCAATCCAAGTGCTAATCCCCTGGTCCTACATGACCTGGAGTCAGGACAGAAGTATTGTTTTCAGGTTGAGTATTTGGTGTTCCACAAACCATATGGGAAGCCCAGCCATGAAGTATGTGAAGTTATCCCAGAAACATGTAAGTTGTCTGCAGTGTCAATGAGTGAAATTGATTGAAATGGAAGTTGAGTAATGGGGGAACAAACAAAGCAGCACTACAGGAACATTCACATATGAAAGCAATGTACAGCTTGTTACAAGTAAACAGCGGAAACGTTACGGTATTTCCACAAAAAGTCTGTAAACACTAAACTATCATGTAAATTATAATATTTTTACGTGGCATTTTGAATGTGCATATTTGTAGATAATTAGTTTGTGATATTGTCGTACCATTATTTCCTATGATGGGATGTGTCCTGGTCTGGTATATTGGGGTTTTCCTATTCATTAATGTTACGATGTTGAGTATAGGTGTTATAAAGACTTATTAGTGTGGTGTTTTAATTACTAAACATCTTTTTTTACCCTCTATGTATATGCATGGAACTTGTGCTTGAGCCCTCCACTGATATAAGTAAAAGTTTGTTTTGGAGAGCTGATTGCAGCTTTGAATAAAAATCACTCAAAACAACACATCTACGTCAACATAACTTCCGCTTTTTACTCTGAGCCTGTAATCTTTTTGTTTTTCTTTCTAAAGTCCAAGTAGTTTTACAGGGTTCCAGAATATCTTTTTTTCAGAACTGTCCTTGATCCATCCAACAAATTTGTTATCAGTCATGAACTGAAAATGTTTCCAAAATATTGTTACATTTTTAAACATTTCTGTTGCATTTACAGTGGGTACGGAAAGCATTCAGACCCCTTTAAATTTTCCACTCTTTGTTTCATTGCAGTCATTTGCTAAAATAAAAAAAAACAAAACATTTTATTTCTCATTAATGTACACTCAGCATCGCCTCTTGACAGGAAAAAAAAAACAGACAGACAAATTTATTTTAAAAAAACTGAAATATCACATGGTCATAAGTATACAGACTCTTTGCTAAGTATTTAGTAGAAGCTCCCTTTTGAGCTAGTACAGCCATTAGTCTTTTTGGGAATGATGCAGCAAGTTTTTTCCAACCTGATTTGGGGGTTCTCAGGTTGAATGGTGAACGTTGCTAGACAGCATTTTTTAGGTCTCTCCAGAGATGCTCAATTGGGTTTAGGTCAGGGCTCTGGCTGGGTCAGTCAAGAATGGTCACAGAATTGTTCCAAAGCCACTCCTTTGTTATTTTAGCTGTGTGCTTAGGGTCATTGTCTTGTTGGAAGGTGAACCTTCTGAGATCCTGAGCACCCTGGAAGAGGTTTTCTTACAGGATATGTCTGTACTTGGCCACATTCATCTTTCCTTCAATTGCAACCAGTCGTCCTGTCCCTGTAGCTGAAAAACACCCCATAGCATGATGCTGCCACCACCATGTATCAATGCTGGGATTGTATAGGGCAGGTGATGAGCAGTACCTGGTTTTATCCACACATACTGCTTAGAATTAACACCAAAAAGTTTAGCCTTCATCTCATCAGACCAGAGAATCTTATTTCTCACAGTCTGGGAGTCTTTCATGTGTTCTTTTTTTTTGGCAAATTCTATGCGGGCTTTCATGTCTTGCACTGAGAAGAGGCTTCTGTCAGGACACTCTGCCATAAAACTCCGGCTGGTGGAGAGCTACAGTAATAGTTCACTTTGTGGAACTTTCTCCCACCTACCTACTGCATCTCTGGAGCTCAGCCACAATGATCTTTGGCTTCTTCTTTACTGTTCTGAAGTGTTCCTGAGCCCATGTGGTAATATCTGTTTCAGAATTATGTCAGTTTTGAGCATAACAGTCAAAAGGTTAAACAAAAAACCTGAAAAATAATAGAATTCATGTACTAGATGATCAGCTTTTTTAACTGGTGGAAGAATTGTGCCTGAAAGTAGTTTTTCTGTTGGAAAAGTCAGCAAAACATGTTAGTTTTATTTGTTCCTTTTTTCCCTGATCACATAGCCAGTAGCACTCAGTAGCACAGCCATGGGCCTAGTGGTTAAGGTACTGGACTATGGACCAGAAGGTCCAGGGTTCAAATCCCACCTCTGCAACAGTTGGGTCCCTGAGCAAGGGTCTCTTAACTCAAAAATTGCTTGGATTATAAGACGATATTAAATGTAAGTCTGTGAATAAGGGTGTCTGCTAAATGACATAAATAAATCATAACTAAATTCGAAAAATTTACAGCCAGTCAATGTGATCGGTATTGGTGATTGGTCATCCATAGTATTTACACATAAATGCAGAAATGCATTGAAATTGATCTGCATGTCAGTTAAGTGAATAAATTATGTTATGTTTTAATATGATGTAAAAAAAGATAGAATTGTTATTATTAATTTATTAATTCATTATCAATTTACTTTCTATACCCATTTAATCCAGTTCAGGGTGACCAAGACCTGGGGTCTATTTGGAAGTGCTGCTGCTATTATGGTTTACAATTGCTATTATTTGTCTACTGAGTCAAAGTCAAATGTATTTATATAGCACTTTTTACAATGCTACATTGTCTCAAAGCAGATTTACAATATTATATTATCTTAAAAGGACAAGCCCAAATTGAGCAAGCCTGGGGTGACAGTGGTCAAGAAACAACTCCCTGAATATAGAAGAAAGAAACCTTGGGAGGACCAAGACCTAAAAAGTGACCCATCTTCTTTGGGTGGCCTAGATGTTACTTGACATAATTAAGTTGTAGTAATAATAAAATTATGCAAATAATAAAATATAAATTAATATTAAAATTTAAATTAAATAACAAAATAGATTTAAGATAATGAGTCCTCAGAGGTAAGTTATTATTACATAATAAGTAATAACTAAATGATGAACTAAACTAAATGAACAAAAATCGTAATAACTAAATGATGAAGGGAGTTACTGCACTCTGGTTGCACTCTGGATTCTGTTGATGAAAACCAATAGAGTGATACTGAGGTGGAGGAGATTCTTAGTGTGAGGAGCTGGAACTAGTACCGGAACATCAGCTTGGAGAGAAAAGAGAAAATGGAGTTACCTATTGGTTAGTCTATTAATAATTACTGATTCCAGGTGCAGTATGAAACTGCGGCAGCACTATATCAGCATAGCTAAATGGAGGTAACACAGCCAAGAGTCAATAATCAACCTGAGCCATGCGTCCCAGTCTAAATCTAACTAAAAACCTGAGTAAATAAGAATGTTTTTAGCCTAGACACAAAAACGTGGAGAGTGTCTGAATCTCAAACTAAAGTGGGAAGTTTATTCCATAGCTTAGGGCCAAGTATGAAAACGTTTTAAAGTGTTACAGTAATCCAACCTCAAGGTTATAAATAAAGACCAAAGTTCTCAGCATCTTGAAAATAATATAATATAAATAATATTTTTAAGTTCAGCAATGTTACGTAACTGACAGAAAGCAATTTGTGTGATGTTGTTAATGTGAACGTTAAGGGAGATAAGGGATAAGGGATTTAAGATCTGAATTAAACGTAACACCTCCATTTTTTACAGTTGGACTTGCCATCTAGATTTAGGATAGATGCAGCCAACCGGTCTTTCACAGTCTTGGGTCCAACTAATAAAACCTCAGTTTTATCTGAGTTAAGTAAAAGGAAATTAAATGACATTCAGTTTTTAACTTCCTTAACACAATTGTCTATTTTACTGATTGTAAGGCTGTGATTTGGATCAGCTGGGAGAATAATAGTGGGCCAAGCACAGACCCCTGAGGGACACCGTTCTTTTGTTTTGAGAACTTAGAGCGTTGATTATTGACACAAACAAACTAGTACCGGTCGGCCAGATAGGATCATGATCTATAGTGTCAAATACTACACTTAAATCGAATTAAATCGAAAAAAAAAGAAACGCGTCCATAATTAATGCTGTTTCAGTACTATGAAGTACTAGGACTGATCTGTGGGGGTTTGCACAGCAGAGTAAAGGAACTAATAAAGCATGTAGCAAATTAATTAGACTAACATAGTCCTGCTCACAATAAGATATAATATTATAAATATATATAATTTGAATACATTTTGTCCATAGAATACCACTGATGTGCCAATAGCAATGACAAATGGTCTCCATGCAAAAAATGACAATTTATTGATTGTTGAGCTAAGTGAAGCTAATGAATCTATGTCTAAAATTTTTATTGTTGTTTACTCATTTTTATTTCTGTTTCTCTTTCCAGCGACACAACGAAAATGGCGTATTATTCTGTCAGGGATACTACCAGTATTGGGATTCATTTTATCTGGATTCTGCATTTGGTTTGTGTATGCAAATTACAAAAGGGTTAAAACTTTGCTTCAACCCCCTCTGGAAATTCCTGAACATTTTCAAGAGGTATGCTTGTTTTGTTGTTTTTTTTATTAACTATATTAAGGTTCATTTTTAAGAATTAAAAAATGGCATACATTTGACAGAATCACTTCTATTCTATTTCTATGGAAGTGTAAACATTTAGAAATGCTGGAATTAATCATGTACAGTGGTACCTAGGTATTTAATTTGTTCCAGAAATCACATCATGTAATGACAAAGCAAATTTCAATATCTATCACTGTGTAATGAATCATGATCGATGCATCGGTTAAAAAGAGTGGCAAAAATCACAATTTTGTGTGACGCAACTTGACTACCAGAAGTTATGGCAAATGCACCAAGCACCAAGCAAATGATGAGAATGGAGCCAAATGTTTCTCCTCAAAATGTGTCAAGAACTAAATTCAACGAGCTCTGAGTGGTCAAAAGCCAAGCTACCACTGTATTAACAACTATAAATAGCACTAGAGAGATTGTCTGTGTTTTTAAGAAAATTAAAGTGGGTAATTTAATTATGGGAAAATACAATCTGATTACATCCATAATGTAAAGAAATAAAAGTAATCTCTCTTTTTAAAAGTTTGTTTCTAGGGAATTTCCTCAGCAAACAGCTGTTCGTCGTACTAGCCAAGTGTCAGAAACATGCAAAATCATAACACTTGTGGAGTTTGGAGTGGAAGAGGGTGGAAGTGATACAGGGGACAGTGTGTGCTCTTCTGCCACCTAGTATTCCATGTACTGTACCTAACTTTTATATTTCATCAGATGAACATTGATATCTGTGTTAAATGTTGTCAATTCACACTCCACTTTATAATTTTATTATGTTTAATTACTACACAGTTAAACTTAATTTTTGGCTTTAATCTTTGTTTTTCTTTTTTGGTTGTATAATGTGAAAAGGAAAAATACTTTGCCTATGTTCAAGAGAGCCAACCTTAGAATTTAAATGTTAAAAAATATTTTTCTGAAGCACTAAATGATAACAATTTTAATTGAGTGAATTAAATGTTTAAAAGTTAATCACTCCTTCTGTATTTACAATATTGTAATAACACTTATAAGTGTTTACTTGATTAATGAATTAACACTAAGTAATCATTTCTAAAACAACTAGCAGCGTATGACAAGGCATGGGCTTCAGCTGATTTTCTTTTTCACTACTTCTTTATAACATTAGAGCATAACATTAACTGTGATTGAGTGATGTACAGTATCTCACAAATGTCAGTACACTCCTCACATTCTTTCATGGCACAACACTGAAGATATGATACTCGACAAAGTAAAGTAGTCACTACAGCTTGTATTTACTGTGCCCTTAAAATACCTCAACACAAAAGCCATTGCTATATAATTTTGTTTATTTATTTTATTACTAATTTAAATTGTATTATTGATTTGTTATTGATTTAAATTGTTACTTACCTAATTGTGCTATAATTTAATATACTGTTAAGTATTTATCTAATTAACATCTAGGCCACCCAAGGTTTCTTTCTACCACTTTCAGGGAGTTTTTCCTTTCCACTGTCACACTAGGCTTGCTCAATTTGGGATTGGCCTTTTAATATCGTAAAGCTGTTTTGAGACAATGCTCCATTTTAAAAAGCGCTATATAAATAAATTTTTGAATTGAATTAATATCTAAACTGCTGGCAACACAAGTGAGTTCACTCCTAAGTAAAATGGACAAATTGGGCCCAATTAGCCAATATTAACCAATATTATGTGACTTGTTAGTGTTACAAGGTCTCAGGTGAAAAAAGCCTGTCCGTGCTCAGACCATATGCCAAACTTGATAATTGGTCTGTGTGGCTGTCGACCCAGAAGGAAGCCTCTTCTAAAATGATGCACAAGAAAGCCTGCAAATGGTTTGCTGAAGACAAACAGACTAAGGATATCGATTACTGGAACCCTGCCCTGTGGTCTGATAAAACCAAAATAAACGTATTTAGTTCAGATGGTGTCGTGTGTGTCACAGCAACCAGGTGAAGAGTACAAAGATAAGTGTGTCTTTCCTACAGTCAAGCATGGTGGTGGGAGTCTCATGGTTTGGGGCTGCATGAGTGCTGCTGGCTGTGGGAAACTCCAGTTCATTAAGTGAGCTATGCACTGTGACATACTGAAGCAGAGCATGAAAACTGGGTTGCAGGGCAGTGTTCCAATATGATAACGATCCTGAACTCGCCTCCAAGACAATCACTGCCTTGCTAAAGAAACTGAGGGTCAAGCATGTCTCTAGACCTATCCCGTACTGAGCATCTGTGGGTCATTCTCAAACAGGTTTTACATTGTATCAAAGTGTCATATCTACAGTGTTATCCCATAAAAATATATAATGCAATATTTTCAAAAATGTGAGGGGTGTACATTTTTATGAGATATTATATTTACTGGGCATACAGGAGAAAATGCATATCAATTTTGCATTAGCATTAAGTTGCTGAAATCACTTTGCTTAGATTTTTAGATCCACTGTCAAAATGTGTAACTTGTGTGGTAACTGTACACAATACTTCATTTAAAATGTTTTATAATGTAGTCTTTGTGTGTTTTGTGGTGACGTGTTATGCCTAAAATATTGTCCACTTAAACTTCAGAGTGATTTACACAAGTGCGTTTTGTTTTTTACAGAGGCATTTTTACTTGTATGCTTATAGGCCACAAACACCATCAAACTAAAACCCTGTTAGAACTTAGTGTAGTTAATAATAACAACTGACTTAGAAATACTGTTTTAATGAAATTTTAAGTTTGGTAAGAAATCCTCTGCTGTACTGATTTGACCTCTTCCATAGCATTTAATTTCTTTGTAGCTGTTAGTTAATTCGGCTTAACCTGAGCTTTACTGAGCAGAATTTCTACAGTGTTTTTTTCTATTCTTTGTTTATTGTTACATCCTATATACACATTTTAAAAGCAGATATTTGAGATCATTTAAAACTGTGGATAACCAGCCTTCCAACTCGGGTTTGGGCTATTTTAATTTCTTATTCTGTATTCTTATGATGATTTAGTTAACAAATGACTACCCAGAACCAAGGCCTGGAACAGGTTAGACTGTGTGGATGTCTGAATTTGTTCCATAAATAAATCAACATTTTAAAATTTTAAAAATTTACATTTCAAATTTAAAAAAATAATACTTAGTATACTGTTCACAAACAATAAGGGATATTCCTAGATAAAATATCCTTAAATAAAAAAAAAGATTTTGTGTGAAACAAAAACAATGTTAAAATAAAACCTCTTACATTTACAGTCATATTATGTTATCAGGCCAGCTAGGCACACTTTCTTCGTGGAGCATGATTATCTCCTGGTGGCCTGTGTTCACACTGCACTTTAACAATCTGGGCCTGGGCAGGCTCATAATCACAATACAACTTTTGAAGAAAAGTTTACTCGTACAATACAGTGGAGCTCACGTTTTGACTGATGTGTTGTGGCTTATTTGGAGCTGTTTTGTGCATGGGAATACACATCAATAGATTTGTTTTTATGCAGCACGATAATTTTCTGCTAATCATGCTGCTCATGAAAGATAATTTTTTGACATTTAACAGAAACGTCACTAACATTCACACTCAGTGCCTAGCGTGCCCAAGTCCAATGGAACAGTGAGCAGGACTTCCTTCACATGAAGAGAGCTTCATGCACTCTAGGGTGCTTGGCTCACCTCTTCAAGCAGGCCTGGACACGGAACAGTGAAGTGAGCACACTTGTCAAACGAACCAGACTTTGGCATGGTGTACAGTGGGTATAAAACGTGTACACACCCCTGTTAAAATGCCAGGCTTAGTGATGTAAAAAATGAGACCAAACTAAATAATTTCAGAATTTTTTCCACCTTTAATGTGACCTATAACCTGTACATCTCAATTGAAAAACAAACTAAAATGCTTGTGCATTGGTGTGTGGCTGTGTTCAGAATGAACACACATTCAAACTCGTGTTGAATAGGAATCAGTGGACACCTGCCATCAGTTAATGTTCCTCTGATTAACCCCAAATAAGTTCAGTTCTATTAGATTTTTTTTTGACATTTTTTTAGTCTTGCAACAACAACCATGGTCTGCAGAGATCTCAGAAAGTATCAGAAGCATTAGAAATACCATGGAACACAGTGAAGACAGTCATCATCAAGTGGAGAAAATATATGACAACGGTGAACAGGACATCCCTCCAACCCACTGTAAAGCATGGTGGTGGCAGCATCATGCTGTGGGGCTGTTTTTCTTCAGCTGGTACTGGGGCGTTAATCAAGGTGGAGGGAATTATGAACGGTTCCAAATACCAGTCTGTGTTTGCACAAAACCTTCTAGTTTCAGCTAGAGTTCTGAATCACTGAACCTGGTATATTATATACTGGTCTTGTGTGAGCTTCACATGATCATATCACCATATCACCTGTCTTGTGGGTGCCACTAGATAACACTAAATTAGTGAAATTACTGACCTTAAAATAAAGCTTTGGTTAATGTCATTAACACGAGACACAAAGTCCAAGCCTCATGTTTATTCATAAACCAATTACTGCAAGGAACTCAAACCGCACAAAGCCATACACCGTTTTCCTGCTACACTCCATCCATGTCACTTCTTAGATCTTGCGAGATTGACTTGTACGGCAATGAAAGGTAGCCAAAACAATATGTTAACACAACTGTCTACAGTTAACGTTAATATTTTAGGCAATCATTTTCAAAAGTAATAAAATTTTTATAATTATTAATTATGATGATTCAGAGTTGCACTGTACAAGAAGTAACCAGTCAAAAACAACATTAATTAAAGCATGAGGTGTCTAATAACAAATAAATGTAACAATATAATAGCATATTTTGTATAAAATATTAAAATTGTACTTTTTAACAGCAGAGACGAGCAAAAGATGTTTGTTTAGCGCCAAAATGCAAATCTGCTTCACATTCCCTATACAGTATGTTTAAAACACCACTCCCACAGAAGCTAGCTTTTATGTCTGAACCACTAGCAACAAAAGTGAGTACACCCCTAAGTTCAATTCAATTCAATGTTATTTATATAGCGCTTTTTACAATGTAACATTGTCTCAAAGCAGCTTTACAGTAATACATTATCTTAAAAGGCCAATCCCAAGTTGAACAAGCCTAGGGCGACAGTGGAAAGGAAAAAACTCCCCAAAATGGTAGGAAGAAACCTTGGGAGAAACCAAGACTCAACAGGGGACCCGTCCTCCATGGTGTTAATTAAATAAATACTAAATGTATATTAAATTATAGCAAAATTAGGTTAAAATAAAGAACTAAATATTAATAAAATTTTAATTAGTAATCGAAAAATTGTAAAATAAACTAAATTATAAAACAAAATTGATTATAAAAGGAGTCCTCAGAGGGAACGCCTTGGAGGCACATCGTCTCCTACTGTCCAAACGATGGAGGGAGTTGTGCTTGTGTTACTGTACTCCTCGGAATATTGTAGGTGGGTGGGTCTTTTTTTTATCCCAGGATTGTCTCTGCCAGATTTCAACAGTTCTTTACCCTTTCAGGTCACCACATCTATCAACAATCGATCATTTATGGGACGAGCTAGGTCACTTGCTTCAGACAGTTCCAAACTATGAGCGTGGAGGATCTACAGGTCCAACTGTGGCCAAATGTGTCATAGTGGCATGTCATCAATCTAATGCCAATAGGTACAATACCCAAAAGTAGCCTCTGAGAGCCTTTTTATATAGCAGTGGAGGATGCCCTCTTGATGCCCTCTTTTTTTACGCCCTCTTGTGGCAAGGCCAAGTAATCAGAACACAACTGTAATCATTTCACATTTTCAAGCAATTCCATCTTTCTACTTGGGTGCCTTACTTTTTGTCAAAAAGTCAATTATTACTAACTAATTCTTTAACTAATCTAGGACAATGGCTTACAGATTTGGTGATGTTTGGTAGTCTCCACTCCCTCCACACAATAGTTTATATAAGGCATAATAGTAGAGCATCCATGCTCAACAGCTGGCAAGAATTGTTTTTCTTTAAATGCGTCAAATTCTTTGTCCATAAATTCATTTGTGATCGTAGACAAAGAGTTTCATCAGTGTTTAATGAGATAACAGAAAGCCTTCAACTTATCTGAGTGTTTTGTTACATACTTTGGGTGTTTTGTGATAAGATCACAGGACTTGCTTCAGGACTTGCTACTGTACCGGCGGCTCTGTCAGAGAGCTTTACCGGTTTTTCCGACCTGTTACTTGACTTCCTTAATCTTGACTTGACTTCCTTCATCCTTAACTTCTGTATGTAGACCAAGTAAATTCCAGCAGAAAACTTTCCGATATCATAATATAGGCTTCTGCTTTGTCCTTGTCATTTGTCCTTAATTGTTCTCATTCAATTTCTTTGAGCCGGAGTGATTACAAAATGTTACATTCTGTGAACAAAGAGTAATGATAATATGCTAGATGTGACATTTGCCTCCTATTTAGGTGGTGGTTACGTCTTTTTGTTTAGACTGTTGGCTTATGCCTGTTTATGTAACTCTTCTTTTGCTTTCCAGATGAAGGACGTGTTCTTCTTCCTGTTTTTCATGGCTGTGTGGCTGTTGGCCTATGGAGTGGCTAATCAGGCTCTGATCTACCCCTATGACCCGAGTATTGACAGGATATTACGGCGATTGTTCTACAGGCCCTATCTGCATATATTCGGACAGATTCCTGTGGAGGAAATAGACAGTATGTTTTCAGTTCAGGTCATTATGAAACAGTGATTTAGTGCTTGAATTCACCGTCTGTGTAACAGGTCTTTCTCTTGTGTGTTTGTGTGCGTGTGTGTTTAGGTGGCATTAAGTGGGATGTAGCATGCACAGACAACGTAACACTAATTGACGAACATATGGAGCCATGTAGGCAAACGCACCATAACTGGCTTGTGGTCATCTTATTGGTCATCTACCTTTTGGTTACCAACATTGTCCTCATTAACCTGCTCATTGCTATGTTCAGGTATTCAACCAGATTTATTTATCCATGCCCATGTTCACATATCCGCCTGCTTCTGGCTAGCCTGCTTGTTTTCTATCTGTCTCTTAGTGATTTTCTCCTCTGTTTCATTCCGTTCAGTTACACCTTCAACAAGGTACAAGACCGGAGTGACATATATTGGAAGTTCCAGCGCTACAATGTGATTGTGGAGTACCATTCACGCCCTTGCCTCGCTCCACCCTTCATCATAATCTCCCACTTCCATCTCTTCGTCAAGAGGAACATCCGCAAGGTGCCCTCAGAGAAGGTGCACCATTTTGGTAAGTCTGTTCAAGTCATCTTGGGCTAAAGAAAGCATGTTTATCGCTTTTCCAAAGATGACAACTCTTCAAAATCTTACCTAAAGTGCAGTGTTAGTGACATACAGAAAGTAATACTGTCAAACTATGTTACAGATCCACTATTAGAGGTGGGAGTTAAGAGTGGAAATCTGTTGTGTGTAGCTCTCTGTGTGCCTGCGTGTGCCTGCGTGTGCCTGCGTGTGCCTGCGTGTGCCTGTGATTAATTTACTGGGAGCAGATCTTTAGCTCTCGTTTGGACAAGTGGTTGTTTTTGTTCTGTGTGTGTGTCTGTCTGTCTGTCTGTGTGTCTGTCTGTCTGTGTGTCTGTCTGTCTGTGTGTGTGTGTGTCTGTGTGTGTGTGTGTGTGTGTGTGTGTGTCTGTGTGTGTGTGTGTCTGTGTGTGTGTGTGTCTGTGTGTGTGTGTGT
>JAUZST010056522.1:0-23897 GCA_034779995.1 Parotocinclus haroldoi | reverse complement strand
GTGGGTTTACTCCGGGTACTCCGGTTTCCTCCCACAGTCCAAAGACATGCGTGTTAGGTTAATTGGTGTCTTTAAAAAAATGTCATTGACTTGTGTATGCAAACACCCCAGCCGTGTAACTGGATCACACCGATGAAAGACTGTACGGTTAATCCAAAGCAAACGTTTATCAGAGCTTTCTATAACAGCCTTCTGTGATTGATTCCCCCAAGTGGGACTTCCTGAATCACAGAAGGCTTTAGATTTAGCTCGCACTGTTGGACCCTCGCCCGGTGGTTCTAAGTCGCTCTGGAAAATGGTGTCTAAATCCTAAATACTCTTCAGCGCTTCATAACGATCCTGCGATCGTATGGATTTGCAAAGTTCCCACAAAGTACACAGATCCAACATCTGAAAGACGTCCTCAAGTGACATCATTCTCCCAGGGCTGCATCACCATGCCCTTAAAATCAATAATCTGATCTCCTGCTCTTGTTTGAGAATCTTTTATGCGGACCGAAGTTCAAACACACACCCACGCTGGGTTCAGTGACCTCACGCCGGCTGCGCACGAACAATCCTCACATGAGCACAATGCACCGGTCCTGAGCCGTTTGGTTACAACTCACTGTTACACACACTGTTACACTGTTAACACAACTCGAGTTAACTCGTTGCAAAATGTTGACGACTTCCTGCAGTGAGCGCACACCATCTGCAGAGAGCCAAACCGCAACAAAACCCTGTGTGGTCTGCAGTCGGAGAGATCGAGCAAGAAAAGATGAGGAGAGAGAAAGAACAAGAAAGGGGGTGGAGAGAAGGAAGCCTATGCAAGGAACGAAGTGAAATATGACATACAATAGTCAGGCGCCCTTTACTGAGCGACCAACAAAAGCTGAGGTTTCAGCCCTTAGAAAAATGAGAGAGGACCTTTCGGAAAAGGGACGAAAATTGCCCTTGCACATGGCATTAACCACGTTCTCAACTGCGCTTTAACTGCGATGAGCGTGGTATATATGCAAATAAGGATGACCAGCCAATCTGCATCGAGGTTGTGAGGCGTCCAGTCGACCCAAGGTGTCCGACAAACACTGCTCAGTCCATCACACTTCCACACGTCCGTTTTTAAAATGATTGCTCCAAGGTCGAGACTCATTACCTTTGCTAGACCAGTGAGCCATGTTGTTGGTTAATGGTTTGTCCCTCCTCGGACTATTATCAGTAGGTAATCCCTACTTCTGGCCTGATAACCCTTGGCGTTTTTGAAACGCTCCAACCCAGTCATCAGCCCATGCACTCTGACCCTTGACTCGGGTGTCTTAATATCTACCAATTTCTCCAACAGTTAAAGGTGTGTGAAAGTCTGTATTCAAGTGCATCTAGGCTGCAAAAAAGCACCTGCCAAGGGTCAGAAAAGCTTCTCAAAGGATTGTCGCGTGCCCTCCCTGCCCTCCCTGGCTCATATTACCAGCTCTCAGTGACTTGCCGTCCTTAGACGGCCATCGTCCTGCTTTTCACTGCTTTGCCCGGGTGCCCTAGGGTAGGCGCTTCAGGTCTCCGAGAGCTCGTGCTTCCAGACATCAAACCAATTTCTTCCCCTGGTCCATGAGGACTTTTGTTAGTCATTCATTAGTCATCAAGTGTGCGATATGACATCTGGCAGCGTGTGACCTTTTTCAGTGCTGTGTTGTCTCTGTGTGATCGGTTTATTTTACCTAAGTGTTGGTCTTATGTTTGTTGGTTTGGACCGAGGCTTTAGCTTCTGCAATCTCGTACTGCGGATCATGTAACGACAATGAAGTCCTTTTTCGAGTTTTTGACGTCCAAAGCACCGACTATGAAAACCAATCGCAGCCCTTGACGTGCACATGAACATAACCTATGTTCGTTATTTCATTTTTAAGAGCCAGTTACACTCTGGCTCATCCTGTATAACAGCTCATGCAGCTCAGAGGACCTGGACCTGGGTTCAAACCTCAACATTAGGGTCCAACCTAAATCCTGGGCCCAAACAGCACGACGAGCGGTTAAAACGTTAAAATCCTTCTTTTTACGATATGAATACACTCCGGGTGTGCATAAATAAATGCAGGTTTGCGTACTGAAAATTGCTTAGCTTGGGTAACGCACATCAGACCGCACCACGTGTGCTGCTATAAACACGCTCGCGCTCTGCGTAAACGAGTGGGAAACTCCACACTGGAAAATTTCAGGGACCACGTTTTTGCTTCAGACTCGCACCCAAGTTTCCACCAGCGAATATAAAACAGTCTCCCTGTGGTTCTTCTGAAGCTTCACCTGCTTCACCGTGATGGAATGCTAACCTGGTTTTTTTTTTTTTTTTTTTCTCGAAACGTTGGCACGTGGATGCAGCTGTAGCTGTGGACGGCACCTGTGAGATGCGTGTCAGCGACAGGAAGCTCTTCAGGTTGCTCTGCGTCTTAGCAGCGTATCTGCATGCCTGAGAGGATGTAAGCTCACTCACAAAGAGCGAAGTCTGAGAAGTCGAACCACGCTCCTACGAGCCTCCCGCGGGTTTACGACGTTCTTCTACGACGTTAATCCCCAGTTTTGGCGGATACGACCATGCTGGGCAGGCCGTGCCATCAATGAAATCAGAGGCCTTCGACTTGGACGCATCAGAGGCTGCACAGCTGTAACAGGTAATGTTTAAAGAGCTTGAGAATGAAACGAAAATATCATTATTGGCAAACAGGCTGCTGTTATTCACTCTTGAAGATGACTAAATGATGAACTGGGCTTTATCAGCTGCATTGATTTATACGTATACAACTCACTGGATCCGGACCACACAAAGTCCTAATACTAGACTTCCATGACAGTTGATTTTGACCCAATGTGTATGTCGGATGACTATATAAGGCGTCCCCCAAGTCTTACGAATGGCAAGCGATCTGGATGCAATCCATTCAAATTAACGGCGGCTTCTCATGAACTTGGATCCTAAAAATCTTTTCTTACACATAGCCACAGCTTAAATTAAACAAGATGATCAGAAAAGCAACTTAAAAGTCACAGAAAGTTGTTTGATCAGGCAAACGAGATGCAAACAGGTAGGGTGATTGAGTAACAGGGGATATATCTGTGGGCGTGAACAGGAGCAGGCCAAACTGGACCAGAGTGCCCCCACATTGTGTTCAGCAGGGTGTACGGTCACCCAAGAGTGCCAAAACACCCCGACAGTGATGGGGCACGGACAGGATCAGATGATCCAGCAGTTGCTGTGGGATCCTCTTCATATTCATTTTGAGCATGAACATTTTGATATGAATATTTCAGTTTGAAGAAGAAAAAAAAAAAAAAAAAAAAAACGTCGATCGTCTGTGAACGTGGAAACATAAATTGTTGGCGTTCGTGAAGTAAAAAAAAAAAAAAAAATGTTTTTAAATATGTAAAGAAAAAAATTGTGAGGAACGGTTTTAAATCCGCCACTTGCTCAGTTTATGTTTTTGTTGACATTTTTGTGAAGGTGTGAATACATTTTCTCTCATATTTTTATTTCTCTCATATTATAACTTTATACATGACTGGTATCGTCTTTGGTTTTTTCGAACATTGTATAAAATGTTGTTAGGGTACCACAAGTACTACAACAAATACAAAATCGGTTTTAGGTTTTGTTCCATTAGTATAAGTGTATAAAGGAGGATACGGCACGAATAAACTAAATAAGGAAAGCCACCTGTTAGTTTGCGTATTTTGGAAATATAACATCATAACTTATCGTATTTTATGAAATAGACTGCTCACAAAAAAAAAAACAATCCAATCTCTCTTAATTTTTGTGACCAGTGTATAGCAAGAAAATATATTGTGAAATGGTGTCATAATAATCAAGTGTGCGTACCATAAAAGAAGAGGAGAATGTAAGTACAAATGAATGAATGAATAAGTAACAGAGTATGTCCTTGACCTCAGAATAGAAGAACGAAACAAACGTCAAGCTGAAAAAGTCGTAACGTTTTACACTGGGTTCCTATTTAGAGCCCTACATTGTCATTCGGGGTGTATTTACGTTTAGATTAGGTTTGATTGGTAGATTCCTAACGCCAGAAACGTAAAAAATGAGCCGTCGTCAAAAAGAGCAACCCGTCAGATGTAGTCGTTATAAGAAATATGATTCAATGGATCAATATAATTATTGTCAGTGGTCAAGAAATTAGCCATGTCCATTTCACCAACAAACAAACCGTATGCTATGAAGTTCTGACCAGTCATAACTGTGCATAAATGTAACAATAAAGTTACGTTAAAAACGTTTTCAGAATCCCAAATCGGTAAAAAAAAAAAATTGTAAAGAAAATTACGAATACGTTTTTTTTTTTTTTAACATTGGATTACGCTTATAAATCACAATTTACACAGTTTGTTACTGAACCAATATGACAAATCTGCAAAAATAATCTGTATTTTGTATCAAGTGCAAAATAAAGCACACACACACACACACACACACACAGATGTCAAGTGTTATGAACGATGACAACAAATCCCTAAAACACACACAAAGCTGCACGAACAGCCACTATAGTAGGGTTTGTAGAAGGGTAGAAATAAAACATTCCTTAATATGAAGAATCTAAAAAAATTTTTTTTAAAAACTCACTATGATGGCAGTTTTTAACCCCGGAGTTATTTTATGCACCCAGATTCATATACATTATAATAATCCTGGTCCTTGTTGGTGATTTATGATGGTGATTTTATTCCGCAGCTGGTACAATGGGGTAATTCCAACAACCCTATGTCACCAACTGAGCTGAACTAGGTAACTGAAAGCAGGAAAGCCCAACCAATTTGGCCTAAGAGCTTCAGTGAGCTAAAAGATTGCATTCAGGAGCAGCCCAAACTACTCATCTTCCACTTCTATGCCCCAAAGGTTAGGTTAGGATCGCTATTCTGACCGTGTTATTACAAAACCTCATCAGTTTTATTAGAATTTAGTTCGGCGGGCTGAAACTGGACGCTATAACGTAACAGAACAGAACATCTGGCAACCTTTTGCTGGTTTATCAAAAGACTTTCGAAGCTCAGCACTTTCAATTCTGTCTGGATGGGACCCAGAGATGAAACCAAACCAAAGAGCAGCTTCTGAGCTGTTATATAAACTGCTCGACGCTGCCATGTAGAGGAAATTTGTAATTAATATTCCTATGTCGGTCCTATTGGGGCTTGTTTTTGGTAAGTCAACACAAGTCTTTTGTGATTTTGGGTTTTCCGATTGGCCAGCAGCGCAATATGGGTTTTGGAAAAAACAAACAAACAAACAAAAAAAAAAAACCTACTCCTCCACGCATAGGGTTATTTCTGTGATCATGCGTACGGGAAACACCTCCCTCTTTTAATTACTGACAACCTGTGTCAATTTACCATTAAATGAACTTGAGATTACTTTCTTTTTTTTTTTTTTTAAGACGAATCGATTACATCCAGATCCTAAATACTACCCGGAGCAACATCGTGTTGCTGAGCGGAATGTAACCCTGTGAAAAATATCATCATAGCGCACCAAACTCGTCAATCAAAAACAAATTAACCTGAAAGATTCAGTCCTAGAGGCCATTTATTGTGCTACTCCCGCAAAAGCATTTGTGTTCATTTCTATAACATTAACATCGTTTGCCATAACATTTCATTTTCCTTTGTCGTTCTGACATCGTTGGTCGTAACAATAACCGAATTGCTTCTCTAGTTACCACCTACTAACTGTAACTTCTCTCATTTCTGCATGGTCGATCCCCTAACTAGACAACTGTTTACTACAAGACTGTACAATTTTTATTATCCGCTCAAAAACACAACCTTTCAAAATACCCACATCCCACTGCCTTCCGGCACAGGCTTGGGTACGAGCATCCCACAGGTCTTCTAACCTAATTGATAAGGAGCTATGAAATGAAAGTACTCGGTATCCTATAACTTGGCAGCTGTTGGTTTCGGGTATTGTGAAGATGATTTTTAATCGCTCTTGCCTGTTCATAAGGATTGAAACACCGTAAAACGAGACCTAAAGTAGCCGCTTGTGTAGCAGCAACAGTTCATCTGCTGAACAGAACCCTATGAGATGCGTTAGCCAACATGTCAGCGCAGTTTTGGAGTTGTTTACATGAACATTAACGTCTGTTATTTCGCTGCAGTCCGCGATGTGGCCACTTGAAAGGGTTTACGTTGTTGTTTCGGACAGCGTTCCAAAATATATCACTAATTGTTATATCAGAACAGCATTAACCGTAATAAACACCACAGCTACCTAAAACGGTGCGTGTTTTCTATCAGAACTGCTAGCAATGATCTACAACATCATGCGCGTCGCCTCGCTAGCGCCGTTCCAGGCCGCTTTAATCCACCGTTGGCCGATTCTTGGCTGAAATGACAGAAACAAAGGTTGTTTGATAGCTGTTATCGCTCCCTATCTCTGCCACCTCTTCCTTATTTTTAAGAAATGATTCACCAAGGTGTCCTGTCATGACCAGCTCTTCCCGAAAATCAAACACGCTGATCCATGACAGACAGGATTCAATTAGCGCTCCCTTTTGTTACCCATGGAAACCTAGTTAGACGTTCATAACATCTATTTTAAAGCAAACCAGGTGCCAAATAGGTACACGTTTGCTTCACTTCTTTCCCATTTTGTCATGTTGAGGTCATGTGGTAAAATATAAAAAATAATTCGATTTGAAAAAAGGAAAAAGACGAGCAAGTGAAAGTAGAATGTTAAGAATTTTTTTTTTTTTTTTTTTTTGCAAATTGATCAAAAAGGAAAACTAAATAATAGTATGGACGTCAGTATTCGGACTCTTTGTTTACTTGAAATTGAGCCCTGGGTTCCTCCCCTTTCTCTTGATCATGAGCCCACCTGTGCTGAACACACACCTGTCTATATGAGGTCTAAAAAACAAAACAGAAACGGGGCTGTGAAAAGGAAAGAAAAGCACCGGGGGAAGGTTCGATTCTGCTGTACTGAATTTCCCAAAAAGCACAGCGACCGCCATAATAATTAAACTGTAAAAATGGAACCAGGATTATTAATAGCGCTGGCTCTGGTAATCTGAGTAATCGGTTGAAGGGGCCTTGGTAGAGAGGGGTGACCAAGAACCCAGTGGTCACCCTGGCTGAGCGCCAAAAGTCCTGTGTGCAGATTGGAGAACCTTCCGGGAGGTCAAAACCAAAAAAAAACTCCATCTGGGATGGAGAGGACAGACAGAAGCCTCTCCTCAGGCCCATTTGCACATGAAAGCCATGAAAGCCAGCCCTGACCTTACTGAACCCAAATCCAGATGTGCATACCTTGTACCAAGATACCCAAGAAGGCTAGAGGCTGCAAGCGCCGCCTTAGGTGCTCCACTTAAGTTCTGAATAAAGGGTCTGAATGTGTCAATGCAAGACTTGAGCGTAACTTTGGAGACTTTGGAGAAAGCACCCGGTTCAACGGGCACCATGTTCTTCCCACCCAGGGAAGCGATGGCACCGGGGTGCCCTGTGGGACAAGCAAATGTTCGTATGTAAGCAGATCTGTGAACATCGCTGTCAACCATCGCTGTGAGACTCGGCTTCCTCTTCATAAAACAACAAAACAATGGCGGCAGAAGGCACGAACAGCAGCACATCACGGTCTGGGAGAGCAAATAACGCGGAATGGAATCAAAACTGACGTAACCTGATTTACTGAATGTTTCTCTGCCGGTTAAGCAGTACTTCCTCTCTTTTGTTTTGGTACAATCATAACGATACTTTGCATTCTCTGGCGAGCGCTGTGCAGCTCTGAGAAGCGACGAAACTCGCCCTGAACGCAGTATGTTCAGAAATGCAGAAATGTGCTGGTGCGCCGGGGTCAAATACTTAACCGGGTGTCCTCCAAGAACACCCTGGGGGAAATGTCCTTATTTTCGGATAGAACTTGATAGGATGCTGGAAGCGCTGTGGAAAATTTTGACTCCGGCTGTTCGAGAAGCTGTTTTGAATCTCCGGTTCAAGAGGGGCTGACATGCTGACGTGGCCTGAAGATTCTCATGGGTTCAGATATCTGAGAAAGTTGCTAGCCAGACGTTCGAGATCTAATCTTAAAAAAACCCTGAGATAGGGGTAACATAGGGGTTCGTTATGGTACCATATAGGGCAGAGCAAATGGGCTTCTCAGCTTCAGGATCCTTTAGGAAAGGTTCGGATCTGTTTGTCATCTACGTGGAGTCTAGATACTCTAGTTTCCCCTTTCTTTTGTGGTGGACAGTACCATACCTCGCTTTCATTTACCCCTAGGTGTCGTACAGCAGGCAGTCTGGTCACAGTCTGTGAGGATTTCAGCATGTTCTCCCTGCCCCAACTGTGTTTTCTCATTACTCTGGTAATCTCCCCGGAACCGGCACACCAGCTAGTGCTGCTGGAGAAACGCTTTTTCACTGGAGCCCTCCTGCGTGTAGGAAAAAAAAACGCCAACTTAAAATATGTCATTCATCTAAATATTTTTTTCACAGCAAGTGTGTCATATCAAATTTATTCAACATGTAATTGGATCTTCAAACTGACGAATCTGCAATCTGACCTTGTGATGTTTGCCCCCCCACCCCGAGACCCCCGGACCCCAGGATGGGAAGCTCCATCTAAACTGTTGACCTATAGTTTCGGGGCCAGGGTTCGACCCTTGCCGCTGGCTTTCTCCACATTTGGGTTGGTTTCTCTACAGAACTTTGGTTCTCCTATATCTAATCTAGTGGTGGCCTAAGACTTTTGCACGGTACAGTACGCTCGGTTATTCACGTGTATGGGACTGTGGTGGCCTAGTGGTTCAGGTACTGGACTATGGACCAGGAGGTCCAGGGTTCAAATCCCTGAGCAAGGCCCTTAAGCCACAATTGCTTGGAATGTAAGACTGCATTCATTGATAAATGACACAAATGTAAATGTATGTTCCAAGTTCACTGGTGAATTCTTGCTCTCGTTAAGATTCTGTCATCCTGGGGGGGGGGGGAAGAAAGGAATGAGGAAGAAAGTCTCGAGCATCGGGCAAGTTTTGTAATTTATTGTTTGGTAATGTTGTGTTATCTTGGCTTTTGTTCTTGTTCTAAAATGTAATTAAAATAAATAAATAAAAAAGATTCTGTCATCCTCAGACACCATGGGGAACTGTAACTCTTATAATTCAGACGACGGCTTCTCCTACCATCCCGACGACGACATCTGCGAGCACTGCAACTGTCCAATCGCAAAAGGGAACCAGGTGGGTGTTTTATTAGTCAATGCGCCATTTTAACGCGTACGGCACATCCAGATATTATTGGTGACATATGAGGAATCAAAGGCTAGAGAGTGGTGCCCAAGCCCAGTGTTAATCCTTATACTGATCGGCCAAATGAGGGCTGTGGACTGGGGGTAGACATGGGGGCGCAGCTTCACCACTTCCTAAATTATACCAAATATTACATATGAAAGCCACGTTTTTCCTATAAGGGTCACCTCCTGCATATCTTACTACGCTCCTGAAGCATCCAAGCCCGTTCCAAAGGGGTCGATTAGTTTTTTTTGTTTTTTTTTTAAGTGCGCACCTCAACAACGGCTTCACAATTCACAAGTTCCGTAACTAAACTCGGAGCAGGTTTAATTTAGCATCACTCTTGAAGCCTGAGGATAGAAAGGCTGTACGTTTAGACCGGATGCGAAGGCACTGAACGACTCTGTGGTCGCTCTGTGGTGAGAAAGACGAAAGTGCAGGGTGCACAGCTCATGTTTCTGTTCAGCAGAACAGGGGCGAAACAAAAGATGCTCGGTGGAGAGAAGAAGGTGCAGGAGGGAAGACAGTGCATTTATTTATTGTATCGAGGCAAAAAAAAAAGGGGGTTCGCAGAGTTTTAGGGATGCACACCCGAGGTGGAACTGGATGCACCCAAATTAGAAATACTGTCCATTTGTATATAGTTCATAACCGTGCTAGAATAGTGGCTGCATTTAGTAATTACGAAACCATTAGTTATAATGTATTTTCCTATGGAATAGCAATATTCTCTTTTCACACACGTTCTTATTTTCTCTCTCTGTTATCCAGTACTCGTATGATGCCAAGAACAATTTCATCCCCGACTACACACCTCCACCAATCTCACCATTACCAGGTAAGGCTGATACAGCTAGTTCAAATTTACTGCACAAAAAAAAAAAAAAACGAGGGGATAAAAATCTAACTCGGTCAACAAGATGATCAAAACAGAAAATGAAAAGTCAAAGGAAGTTGTTCGATTACGCACAACCCAGGAGTGTCAAAACACCCCGACAAGCGATGGGGCGTGGACAGGGTCACATGATAAAGCAGTTCTTGTGGCTATAAGGCACCCACTGAGAAGGGTTAGGACAATCCAAATATGGGATTCCCCCGGTTGGCCCAGGGGTGTCCAAACGTATTTCAAAAGGGGCCGGGTTGGAGCATGTTAAAATATCTGAGGGCCAGTCTGTCTTTCCTAAAACATTATTTACAAATCATTCAAAATGCTGCATGCGAAATGCAAACGAACATGTACAGAACCATTTATTTAGCTTTCATATTTAGCAGGATACCAAAACAGTGAAAAATAGCACAACTTCACTTTTGGCTTGCCGTACTGCAGCCCATGTTTACTAACAGTGTGTTCTTGAGTGATGACACAGACCAATCAAATTCCGCCTGTAGGTCGCGGGGCAGGACTTTGGACACCCCTGGTCTGTACCGTGGCCACTGTCCAGTGGGTTGTACCTGACAAAATTATAAAATAAAATAAGAATCGGTCTGGCTCAGCAGTGAAGCACTGGTTTGCGGTACTGGCTGTACTGGCGTTCCAAGACCCAATGGCACTCGATTCCAGGGTATGACGTACCAGGACCATGGCGATGCCCTTACTGTTTTCCAGTGGGGCAGTCGGTGGAGTCAGTGATTGCGTTGGAGGACCACAGAGCAGACGGTTGAGGGTTCAAGCCGCTGAAATGCCGAGCTGCTGCTGTTAGGTCCCTGATCAAAGCATTTAACCCTCGATCAGATAGATTGTACCTCTGTAAGAACGCGGTTTGACGAATGAACGTACGTGTTTACCTTACCACTTGCACATTTCCAGATAACCTGGTGGTCGCGATGTACACTTATAATCCGTGCCACAGCGACGACCTGGGCTTCGAGAAAGGAGAGAAGATGAAGATCCTTTCCGAGTAAGTTCGAATGCATTGCGTTTTGAACGTGGCATCAGCAAATCGAGCTTTAGGCTGTTCGCACTTTCATGGCCTTCCGTGAATTTTTAGGCATTTTAAGTTTCAATCCCGTCTCTTTTAGCCAGGGATGTGTTTGCTCTGGCGCCATCTCTGGGGAACTCAAAATAGGAAGCCACTAGCACTGAAGAACTTATGGATGGATGCTATGCTAATGCTAATGTTTATGGGATGTTTCTGTTTCAGTTTTAGAGAAGAAAGGAAACGGAGTCGTCACCATCATTTACTTCCAAAACTTACATTGCCTTACGTGAACAAGACTAAAACTTTTTAGGCTATATATTACTTAATGTTATGTTTTACAAAAACTATGATGATATAATCATATTATTTATTAATATATCATATATTATGAATGATAATGAATCTAAAGTGGATTAGAAACTAACTGAAATTTTCAGTTTTCTTCTTTTTGATCTTGTACGATAAAGGAAAAAATAAATAAATAGTCTCGGTCTCGTCTCAGACTCAGCTACTAAAAGTCTCGGTCTTGATTTGGACCCGATGTGTCTTGGTCTTGGTCCCGACCTTGACTCGGACACTGGATGCCGATCGCGTCTGAACGTGGGGACTCAACCCTGGGTCCCTGCGTTTATCCATTTTTAGGATTTGTCTCCCCACACAATTGAAACCTGCTTCACCTGCTCAGGGTGGGATGCATCCTCTGTGAACGCAAGGTCCAGACCCAAGAGTCCTTCACTGGGCTGGCCGGGGCACAGCCAATGGTGCTCCTACTATTCCTGAAATTTGGTTTCTTCTTCAGGGATGATCCTGAATGGTTTATGGCTGAGTCTTTGTCGACCGGACAGAGGGGCTACGTCCCGCGCAACTTTGTGGGCAAACTCAACAGCATGGAGACAGAACCGTGAGTCCAGCGAACACACACACACACGCACGCACGCACACACACAAATCTGCAGGGCTGCTGCGCTAATGACTGGACATACAGGCCATGACTGTTACTCAGGGAACACTGCGGGATTCTGGTTAGGGACTTGCTCTTGCACCTCTACTTATTTCTCTGTTTACCAAACAGGACTGCAACATGGTTTCCAATGTTGATAGTTATACGGTAAAACGAGTCATTTCTTGCTCAAGAACAAAGGAAACATTTCTAGGTTTATTCTTGGTGCTCCGACCCAAAAGCCTGGTCCTATTCACAGCCCGGGGTTGGCGCTTTTTGCGTAAAACACTGAAAGACAGGAATGTGTAGGTGAACAAAGATGTGAGTGATTCATGAGGAAATACCCCATAAATGTCAGAACCCTTCCGTGGGCACCAGAGGCCTCCCTTAGCGATTAAAGCTTGACAGTGATGGAAAATAAATCATGCCGCAATATCCAAATGTAAATCATTGCAGAGGTGAATCGAACGAGTGGGAAAGTGCACACTAATATAGTCTCGAGTGTGCAGGAGGAAGACAACGGACATACAAATGACACTTACGCGTTACGTTGCCTTACAGGGCTCAAGGGCCCAACAGCGGTCATTTTTTGGCAAAGTCGGTACTTTAACTGTCAACCTTCCGCTCTCCCACTAGGTATTAATTCATCTCATAACTGGTAGATCCCCAGCAACCCTGAACCGGATTAAGTGGCAAATTGTAACTTTATATTAAAAGGCAGATAAACTATTTTACAACACATTATACACGCCTACACAGGAGATGGACGTGATTCAATCTGCCATGGGCGAAGAATAAGAGGGAGAAGTAAGCAAGGTGGAAAATGAACCACAACAAGGCGGAGAAAAACGAATTAGGAGCGCTGACGAAAAAGGTCAAAAGTAAGAATAATTTGTAAACAAAATAAACAAAAACGGCCACAAATATGTAAGCCAAATGACCAAAAATAGTTACCAAATGTGTTGGGCCAAAACTATCCGTGCCAATTATTAAACAAGCCAGCAGTAACAGCACAGGAGCTTGGGCAATGACAAAAAAAAAAATTTATGACACGTTAAAAAGAAGACATAAATCCCCAAACTTGCTCCCGTAAAAGAATAAGGTGAACGGAATAAAAGAGGGGTACAGATAAAAATAAATCAAGTGAAATTACCCTAAATATAAACCAGTGGGGGATATTAAAATAAATTACCCGCTAGACTTTCATCATGTGACATGAACAATTAAAAAAAAACATTAAAAGTGAAGAGAATTCAACGTAAAAACACTAAAACATACCCACATCACAAGATGCACAAGCAATAAAACAAATTAGCCGCACAACACAAGAACTAGTTCTAAGAATCCGCTGCACATGATAAATAATCAAAGATAAATCAAACATATTTTAATTATTTAGATGAAATGGCCAAAAAAAACAAAACAACGACTAAACCAAAAAAAAGACCTATTGAAAAATGAAAACAAGATAAGAATACTAAAAACACAAGAATCACCGGCATCAAATGATGAAACCTGAACTAAACAAACCACCCATTGATAAAATTGCTATAACGAAAGTCGTAATAGGAATAGCAAAAAAAAAAAAAAAAATCTACACAGTCGTATCAGAAAAAAATACAATCAAAAATAACTAAGCAATACAACAAACAAGGTGGAAGCACCGGAAATGACCCACTGCTAAAGCATTAAAAAAAGAAACCAAACACGAAAGGAAATAAATAAATAAATATTACCCATTTATGACACAATAACCAAGGTTGCCAGATTTACACACTAAATAGGTCCTAAGACTTCTTCTGTATAATAAACAAAACAAAAAGGAAACATTTATGTTAATCCTGCATGTTCCTGGTTGGACTTGTTCTGAACTATAAACCCGACAAATGCAACCAAAATGGGAAATTTATATCGCGCCATTTTTGTGAACAGCGCATTAAAGCTGAGAACCGATCCACGTTTTCAATCACTAATGATTCCATTTTTAAGAGATGAAAAACGAAGGCAGAATTCTCCAGTTCAAAGCAAATCGAATGTGCTCTTGGGTTCCAGCTGGTTCTTCAAGAACCTCTCCAGAAACGACGCCATGAGGCTGCTGCTGGCGCCCGGTAATACCCAGGGCTCGTTCCTGATCAGAGAGAGCGAGACCACGCCAGGTAAAGACAAGAACGGAGCCGATGAGGAACCACCAGAGGAGTCTGGCTGCTGAATCTAAAGCTCGTGTTCTGATCTCTTCACAGGAAGCTTCTCGCTGTCCTTACGGGATCTGGACCACAACCAAGGTGACATCATCAAGCACTACAGAATCCGCAACATGGACGCCGGCGGCTTCTACGTCACCAGCAAAATCTCCTTCACCACCCTGTCTGAGCTGGTCAAACATTATTCTCGTACGTCAGCCAAACACCACTGAAGTCACGTGACCTAGATCTGATCGACTCAAAGGCGAAGCTTTTAAAGCTACAAAGCTTAACTACACTAAAGAGACATGAATTAAAAACACACACACACACCCACACACACACACACAGTCAAAAGAACCTGCACAACACTTTCCACAACTGGGGCGCTTTTTACCTCTAATTGTGAAGCAATTTAAATTAAGAATTATTAAAACACAAATCTGAGCTCATAATGCTTTATAAATAATTAATAAGCGATGTGCTGGTACTGACAGGTTGCCGTAACGACAGTAATCAATTTTCAGGAATGAATGCAAGTTTCTTTTAAAAAATAAAATAACATTTCCCCCAATAGACTTGCATTCAAAACGATCAGTTACTTTTAATTGGAAACTACTTTTTTTCAGTAGCTGTTTCTTGGGATGGAACCTGAAACAAATGAGTCACATGGTTTCCACCGTAGTGAGTGATGACATTTTAGAAGTGTTGGGTCTACCTTGTAACCTAAGATAACAACGCCCATGTATCACATTTCCTGAGGAGAGGAGAGGTTAATGCACAAAAATTCCAGCGCTCATTAATAATAGTCTAGAGCCGAGGGTTCCGGGTTTTGTTCCTTGGAGCCCCCTCATGCGAATAATCATTTTTCAAAGAAAATTTACCCTAAACTCAAACACACAGAGCAAAAAATAAAGTGATTCGTTGCTAATTTTGAAAGTCTAAAAAATGGGCTCCTTTTCATAGCTTTTTTTGGCTCCTTTTCTTTTTTCAAGGCGGCGAAAAAGTTTTTTTAGTCAAATATGATTCACTGTCACAACTCATTCCTAAATTTTTTTATACCTGTCTTTATTTATTTAATAAATACATTTATTATATTAAAGAGGTCAAGCATCCTGGTAACATCAAAAGTTACATAATCTTTGTAAAATTGTTTTTTTTTAAATAATCCATGACAAACCCGCCTTTAATTATAGCATAATCAATAATACAAATAATTTTTAACCAATTTATATATATATATATATATATATAAAATGTTCTTTATTTATAATACTAATTTATATATATCCACTGAGTGTGTTATCGTAATTTGATTCGATTTTTATTTTATTTAACAAATTGCATTTTGCAAAAAACTCGGAGCAGCACATCCCCCTAAGGGGGGCACAGACCCCATCTTGGGATCCATGCGTCTACAGGACAGGCTCGTACCAAATCTCTTCAGTAAAACATGCAGCTGCTAGCGAAGCAAAGCTACAACCTTAGCCTAACCCGTTACTTGTGACGGTTGCCATGTATCCAAAATGCCGCCGTGGGACTGTTCTGGTAGTACTGGTTCCAATCGTGCTAATCTTTAGAGGCTTAACTCAGAGCTACCAGTCGAACGTTGCGCCGATTGACGGCTAACGCTCTGCAGCTCAGACACGACTTGTTCATGCTTGCGAGCCGCTCGTGAGTCACAGAAACGTCGCGAATTAAGCACCTTATTCACCTTACTAAGCTACCAAAACTCACACCAGACGAGCAGCACGGAATAAAGAGTTCAGCTTCAGCTAAATGAGCTCCGATTCATCAAAGAAGCTAAATGCTCGTCTTGGTTTCCTGTCAGCTTGTGGCGCGAACGTGTGCGCAGAAAGAATTCAGGGAGCGTGTCACTTCCTCTGCGATAAAAGGCCCGTCTTTGTTTAACCCGTCTATTGTTCTCTCTTCTCAGGGGAAGCAGACGGGCTGTGTACCCGCCTAGTAAAGCCGTGCCAGACGAGGATGCCACAGAAGCCGTGGTGGCAGGACGAGTGGGAGATTTCACGCGAGTCGCTCAAGCTGGAGAGGCGCCTGGGACAGGGCCAGTTCGGCGAAGTTTGGATGGGTCAGTAGTAGTAGTAGTTGACGGCCCACGTTAGTTCACAGCTCTTCTGTTCAAGTTCAGACCAAACCCTGATTACTGAACAAGTCGTGCAAACCGTTGCGTTCAGGCTGCCATCTCGGGTTCGATCTGGCTCTTGGCCGGTCTCCACGTTCCTCTGTGTTCATCTTAACGCCCCTGAATGCACTGGCGCCGGTCATGACTGGACTTGAACCGTAAGCCTTTAACTCGTGGCTCTTCAGCCTGAACCGAGTGAATCACCGAGACCGTGCAGACGCACGTCTGAACCTGAGCTGTTTACCTGAAGCCACACCCGGGATACCCGGCGGCTGCACCTGAAATGGAGGATTTGGACCAAAGCTCACCCAAATCTCCCAAAATCGACATCGGTGTCTGGGAAAGAAGTGTCTTGCTAAGTGCAATCAGTCCGCCCGCAATCTGGGAGATGTGGGTTAGTCAGCTCTAGGGGACTGTCGGCTCACCTTGGGGATCTCTAGGTGCTACAGGGTGGGATCTGGCAACCTAGACGTACAGGTTGTGCTCCTGATTTTCTGGACGTTCCACCTTGTCAGGGGCCCAAATGCCATAGAGATGAGCGCTGGGTCTCTCACGTTATGTGTCGCAGACCAGGGGTGCCCCCCCCCCCCCCGCCCGTCACAATTACATCTGGATCAGATCAGATTTTGGAAATTATTTTATTACTAAGATACATGCAATATTTAGCGTGCTCTCCCCTCACACCTGAGTAACAGCAGCATCTGCGGGGCTCCATCGAGAAGCCAAGTTGACCCTCCCACTGTCTCAAGAAGTTTGAGACTTTTTTGGTGTGTGTGTGTGTGTGTGTGTGTGTGTGTGTGTGTGTGTGTGTGTTGGGGGGGGAGGGTGTCGAGCAGTGGAAAGGATAAGATTCCAGGTAACAAAGTGTGTTACGGCGTGATGAACACAAATTAGAAATGTTTGCGTCCACAATATGCTAAAACAACAAATCTCTTAAAAGGTGTCTCGAGACTTTTGCAAGGTACCAAGGTACGGTCATGTGCTGATTCTAGAAACCTCAATTTCAATACTATTTAGATTTAAGCCATGACATTTGATCCATTACACCGGCGACCTTTCAGACTCCCGACGAGGAACCGGCAGGTCGTGGAGCTTCGCTTGTGACATTTGATCCTGAGCAGGAAACTGCAGAGTCACACTGACAGCGTTAAAAATGGACGCTCGGGACTTTCCTGCATTGTCTCTGAACAGTTCTGATCATCGCAAAGACAATAGCAAATCACAGTCTGCTGGTGTCAGCGCTAACCCCAGACCACAAAGACACCCAACGCGTGCTGACCACTTCCTCAGCCTCCACTGTTCAGAACTGTACAATTGATAGGAGGTTATAATACCCTGTTGGGCCCCCTCTAGCTTGGATACGGAGTGGAGATACGGTTACGAGCGGAGGCGTACAGGTTCCGTTCTGTATTCTGTGGAACATCTGTCCCAAAAATGCTCAGCTGGTGAACGATCTGGCGACCGGCCAGGCCAAGTAAGTGATGTAATCTGGTAGAGACATTTCTGGGAAACCCATGCTGTGCGGGCGAGCATTATCCTGCTTAAAAATGACAGGTGGAAGCCCTGCCATAGAAGAGGCAACACAGGATGTCCTGCACATATCACTGAGCCGTCAGTGTCCCTTGTATCACTGCTGGGTTATGTTATGGCTCCCTAGATCATCACACCAGCAGGAGGCATTCTCAAACCCGTCCGTCATCGTATCCCAAACGTGACCAAGGAGGACACAGTCCAGGTTTCACATTCATGACACCACCACAAATGAAGAGGGAGGTGGCTGGCTGGAATGTCAGGACACGAAATGGGTGCAGTGACAACGAATTTCCTTCTGGTAAAGCCTGGAAATGGTTCGGGCAGAAACGGGGGTCTATGAAGAAACTTACAAAAGGAGCGGCTCGTGATCGTCGGTGGAGTCAGCGATCTTCTCTAGATCCTGTCCAGATCCTGTTCGCCTTTGTGTGCCTTCTTTAACCACTGCTGTCAAGGCCTCTTATAAAATGTAGGACAGAACGGCCTAGGCTGAAGGCAGATACAAATGTTCAGTGTAGAAACGTGGAATGATCAGCAATTGGGACATTTAGGCCGTCGGCAGCCCATAAAAGGCCAGTTCGTTGACTTTCCCGGGACCTCAAGCGATGAAGGGTCATGTTCACGTCATGTTCTAAGCCTGGTGTCATCGACACGTCTGTGAAGCGGGCAGGGTCAGGATCCATCACTCAGCCGATCAAGACCAGTGAGGTCAAGGCTCGTCATGGTCCTGAATCACACGCTGGGATTTGAACGGGTGTGAACGTGAGAAATTTCTCGCCGACTCATGAGGAACATGAGATGAAAAGAGAAATGGCTTCTGCAGCACAACGGGAGCTGCTTTAACAATTCCGTTGCCGTTTGGCCAGAGATTATTTCGTCCACGTTTTAAACGAATGGCCACTGCTTGTGTAGAGCTCTCATGTATGGAGTTGTTTTGTTTTTCTCAATATTTCCTCTCTGCTCTCTTCCTCTCTGTCACCCAAACAGGTCTGTACAATAACAGCAGACGAGTGGCTATTAAGAGTCTCAAAGCAGGCACCATGTCCATCAGCGCCTTCCTGGCTGAGGCCAACCTGATGAAGAACCTGCAGCACCCTCGCCTCGTTCGGCTTTTCGCTGTGGTCACGCAGGAACCGATCTTCATCGTTACTGAGTATATGGAGAACGGTGAGCGAGAACTTTGTCGCGATTCACACTTAACGCTGATGCCATTAGGACAGAGGTGCGGAAGAGCTGGGCGAACCCTTGGTATAGGGGCACGTCCTAGGCCGGTATTTTCCCCCCATCATCTCCATCCGTTGTAAAGGGTTAGTGATTTCCCGGCTGCCCTATAAAAAGGCTCTCAGAGGCCACGTTTGGGTAGCTGACCTCTTGAGAGAGATGGCTGACTGTCAGAAAGAGATGCACTTGAAGACAGACTTTGAGAGGGAGGGGCGCACAATTTACCCAAGTTTTCTCATGTCACCCCACTGCTACGTTCCCTTCGCTGGCTCAAAACCCTGACTCTCGCCTACAAAGCCGAATCTGACCGGCACCTTCTTACCTACGAGACACGAGCTGAGGTTAAAGCCCAGGATTAAACCGCTCATGATTAAAGGAAGGCATACCTTAAGATCTTTCTCTGTACTGGCAACCTGAATGGACTCAGTTAGACATGCGCTCGCATGCCTCCAGGAAGAATTCATTAGCTGAACTTAAACATGGCTTTCACTTTATGTGCCCGAGCTCTTTGTTCGGCATGTTTTGTCGCTCGCTTTTATGGGATCTGCCCATCATGTGGTGATTAAGACGAACCTAACCCGCTGGCTTTGTTCGTTCTAATTATCTCTCTGTTGTTTTGCAGCCACACACCGGAAGCTTTAGTGCTAGCTTTTCAGGTTCTCGTGCGTGTTTATCTCGGCCAATGCCATCTCAGTGTACATATACGCCACGGGTACCGCTATGAACGTACAGAGAGAACGTAGGTGCTTAGCGCCGCCTGGCTGGCTCACCTACGGTACACTTGGTTGGAAGCGTTACTGGGGAAAACTGTACAATTAAAAAGAGGCTCCAGCACCCTTTTGGGCCGCTTCTAGCCTGGATACAAAGTGAGATCCGGTTAGGCATACAGATTCCGTACAGTACTCTGTAGTACATTTGCCCACAGACGTTGCAGTTGGGCCTGGAGATCCAGCACACTTATAGGCTGCTGAAGCTGGTGTCCCGTTTGGTCCTGTAAATGGTCCTGCTAAAAAAAAAAGCCAGTCGGAATCCCTGCCACGAGACGCAACACAGGGTGAGCACTTAGTGTCCATTGTAGCACTTCTAGGGTTAGCTGGGGCAGCGTGTCGCTCCGTAGCAAAGGCAGGAATCAAGAGCCCACCTTGAGGCCCCCCATGTTTGAACCTGACTGGTGTACGATCCCCAAAGAGAACCTGGAATCGTCTCCAGAGACCACACGTCGCCGCTGCAAACAAAGGAGATGGTGGCTGGCAGCAATGGCAGGTCACACAATGGGTGCCGTGACAACAAATTTCCTTTTTCCAAGCACCTGGGAATGGTCGGGCCAGAGACAGGAGTGTGTAGTGAAGGTGCCCCCATGTGTCTGGATGGTGGACAATGAAATGAAAGGCCTTGTCCGTGGAACAAACGATCCTTTTCACCTCTTTACCTAAACCATCCGGAGCCTGTCCACTGTACGTGCGCCCTTATGGAACCACCGCACCCAACACCTCCCAACACCTAGATCACGATGTGTTTGTGTTGGGGGGTGGCCCAAAACGTCCGTCGTGCTTCTCTCAGTGTAATGATGCGCCCCCCTTTCAAAGTCTGTGCACTGGAAAAATGTCTTCGAGCGGAACATAGAAGCAAGTCTAGCAGAGGACGAACTCTCACCAAGAGGCACACTACCCAAAAGTAGCCTCTGCTTCTCATGGGGCAGCGGAGAAGCACCAGACCCTGTCCAATCAGACCACAGACCACGCCTGGAGTCATTTACATATCTGCCTGCCATTTCTATCTGGGTGAGTCCATTTCTTTTGTCAGTGACTCCACGAAAATTAGGGGATATTCTGAACTGACATGTATTCCACATTCATGAGGGCTGACCTGATTTTTTAATCACACACGAGCAAACCTGCAGACGTAACGAAGGCGAGCACGGCACAGCGTAACCCTGGTAGCATTAATCATTAGTAATGTCTGGTCTTATTAAGCAGAGGGAACTGTGGGAGGTTTCCAGCATTAAGACGAACATCGTGTTTAAGTAAGGGGCGTGAAGATGCATGTCTGGTTTCTGCTTCATTTCCTGTAACACCTGTGTGTGTGTGTTCCAGGCACACACACACACACACACACACACACACACACACGCGCACGCACACACGCACAAGCACGCACGCACAGAGCCATATAGGCTTCTGTTTGAAAAAAATAAAAATACCCGCGTCATTTTAGCACCGATCTTTATGGTGCCCTAAATGTTGAAACTACCTAAGTTGCAAAGGTTCATCTCTGAAAATAGCTACGCTGAGATCCTTCAGATCAGACCACAAAACAAACACATGGACTCGCTCTGGTTCACGGGCAAATAGCTATGAATGGCGTTCACTCCCACTCCCAGAACGTTCTTTGTAGCACTCGTAATGAGGCTTTGCGAATATATTAAGGGGTAAAGCGTGCTTATAAACGGTTCCGCCCTCTCGCCTTTGGTTTATATTTATGAAAGACAGGAATGCATAGAACAAGAGAGAGAAGAGAAGGGTTCATCAAAGGGCTGAGGAAATGAGGTAAATGAAATGTGTCAGGTTATTTTTCTGTCTCTGAGAATAAGCTCACTGCCCGCGCTGCCTTCTGGTGTCTTTTGTCTTTGTGTCAGTCTTTCGGCCTGAATGCTTGGTCTAAACTTGGTCTAAAAATGAGATTATGGTCAAATGGCAAATCTGTGGCGGTCTCATGCAAATGGGTTTCAGTTTTCCATGGTTTCTCTCGTTACTGTTTTTCTTTATGCTAGGATTTAGCACCGGCTGTGGCAAACGTACACAACGTAACCACACGGCACCAAAACAATTGGATTAGGATACTGAGCATTTACAAAGATCTTTACAATAAACAAATAACATATGAAATCAATTCAGGAACGGGAAGATTAGCTCAGATTGACCTTCTTAGTCATTGTTACAATATAGTCAATGTAATCACAATACAATTATGAGAGAGAGAGAGAGAGAGAGAGAAAAAAAAACTTACTTTTGGTCTTTCCATGGTCTTCAGAAGATCCACATACAGCTTCCTTTTGATCATGTGACTTGACCGAGTTCCCTTGTTTGTTTGTTAAGTTGGCTCCTTTAACGTCGGCATCAGTGGCTATCTAAGTAACACACAAGGTTATATCCATACACATGTTCACCTCAAGACTAGTCACACACACACACACACACACACACACACACACAAGTCAATGCCAATTTAGAGACGCCAATTAACCTAATGCGCATGGCTTTGGACTGTGGGAGGAAACTGGAGTACCCGGAGTAAACCCACGCAGACACGGGGAGGACATTCAGACTCCAAACAGAAAGGACCCAGGCCGCCCCACCCTGGGATCGAACCCGGGTCCCTCTTGCTGTGAGGCAGCGGTGCCGCCCACCGAGCCCCCCGTTGATGCTTGGGTGGTTACAAGGTCTGCAATCTGAAGATCGACCCAAACGGTCAAACTTTCAGGGCCATAGGGCTCAAAATGTCCTAAAACAACAACCTGCTTACACACCAATATCTTGCCCCGATAAGGAACAGACATTTCCCTTTATTTATTTATTTATTTATTTATTTATGTATTATTTGTCACCTGGTTAGGGTCGGATGTGCGCTGGCTTATTTTCCAGGTCACGGGCGAACCGGTCCTTTCCCCGAGAAATGAACGACCTGAATGTGACCTCGCCCTACTGAAAGAGAAATAGATAAATAGGCCGAACAAGAGACAGAATCATTTGTGAACGCTAAGCACCCGTAACAAAGAGCAGGGCTGCACAGAGTAGGTTTCGACCACCTGAACAATACGAGGCTCGATTGGTGCCACGTCAGCTGCTTGCCTCCAATCGCTTAGATTTGAGGGTGTGTGAAGATTGCTGTAGCTTAGCCATTGTCGTCTTTGTGGATCTTGGTGCTTGGTCGCACCGTTTTGATCTGGAATTGTACGATTGTCCTGCTTGTTATTTACATTCCTGTTAGGCAAACATAAAAGGCACAGATACCAGCTCCTCAGGTGTGTCCAGGATAGGGTCATGAGTTCAAGTACAAAATATCAGGGTCTAGCAGTTAAGATGCTGAACTATGGACTGGAAGGTCCAGGGTTCAAATCCCACTGTGCCCACCTGCCACTAGTTCTTAACCCACAAGTGCATGCATTGTAGCAGATGTAAATCTTTTTGGATAAGATTTACCTTTGCCTGAATGAACAAATGTACATTTTGGGACTGTGGACCATAAGGACCAGGGTTCAAATCCCACCTCTCTGCCAAGGTACGACTGCTGGGTAAATCACCTTTAACCCACAACTGTTTGGATTGTAAGACTTTATCTAGTTGTAAGTTGCTCTGGATAAGGGCATCTGCTAAAGAATTCAATTTAAACCTTGTCACCTCACTGTAGAAAGGCGTCCCCCAAGGGTCAGTCACTGGTCACCTTTCATTTTAATATATGGATATACTGCGAGACATTTCAGGAAGAGGGGTAAAAAAAACAGCCTATGAGGTTTCTGTTCCACCATCCAAACAATACACTGCTCACAAAAATTAGGGGATATTTCATTATGGGATACAGTCGAATCCGTTTAACGGGGCCACATCGGGACGGGATGTTTTTGATCCTAATAACCGGCTGGTCCGATTAATCGAACATGCCCTATGTTACAAGACGGGACGTGCTATAATTTATATAACAT
>JAUZST010056501.1:0-23901 GCA_034779995.1 Parotocinclus haroldoi | reverse complement strand
CCGGACACTCACCTAAACATGGCCCGGACACTCACCTAAACATGGCCCGGACACTCACCTAAACATGGCCCGGACACGCGACTCTGTCTGAAAACAACCCACCGAGCACTCGATTGTAAATGACATGGGCATTCGCCTGAATAAGGCCCGGACACTCGCCTTTGTCTAAAAAAACGTCCCCCTGGGCACTCGAATGTAAACGACACGGTCACTTGCCTGTAAACTCCTCAAGCACTCGACCTTGTCTGAAAACGCCCCCATCACTTGACTGTCATCGCCCTCTGGGTACTCACCTGTAAGTGGCCTGGGCACCCTCCTGTAAACAACCCCCAGACACTTGCCTTTGTCTGAAAATGCTCCCGAGCACTCGCCTGTAAACAGCCCGGGCAATCGCCTTTAAATCTCCCAGACACTGAAAACCCGAAAACTGAAAAACCTGTAAACGGCCCGGACACATTTTTGTGAGCACACAAATTGTGCCAAACTATTGCTTTATAATTCATTTTGAACAGTACAAATGTTCAGATTACTTAATATTTTATAATTGAAAGTGTAAAAATGCATATAAAAAGTGTATTGTAATATACGGATTAACATAATCTAATGGATAACAGAAGGAGTTTAGGTAAGAGCTGTCCATTATTTCTAAACTAGCAATCTCATAAGCACTTCTCACTGAGCTCTAATACAGTCATACTGAGTGAATGATTCATAACGCAGCATTACTTGGCAGACAGACGGTAGACGGCGTGAGCCCTTCACCTGCTGAGGCACTGAGGAAAAGGCTTTTTTTAAACACCACGGGGAAGCTTACAAGAATGTAGGATTCCATTTGCCAGAGAGAGACTGTAACTCATACGGTTGGAGAACAAAGGTGGAATCATTATCACTCGGCTTTAACTGAGTTTAGAAAATCAGCTCTATGAGAATCAAAGCAGGGCATTGTTTGTTTTCTTAGTACAGGCAACTGACGAGAGCTTGGGGCAAAATGTAAAAAGCAAAACTGATGCAACGGCGGGTACAATTATGATTAGAAGTAAACAATGAGAGTGAGATTTGCACAAAAGTCATGTTAGGTGTAGACTAAAGTGCAGCACAAACAAAGAGTTGTTGAAAAAACACGACGTACAAAGATTACGAGCTTAACGCCGAGTGGTGTTAAAAAGAACAGGTGGAACATCAAACAGCAGTTACAACAAAGACGAAAGAGAAAAGGAGAAAGGCTTCTAATTGGGTATATGAGTGGAAAAATACTATCCGGGGCTAGTAATAGACGGCATCTGGCAGCGCCTCCGGTCGAGAGAGAGCGGGGGTTAGTCAGAATCATTTCAACAGACGGACGGTTTGGTCTACCTGAGCTCAGCCTGTATGGGTTTAAAGGGACCGGAGACCATGCAGTGTCCTGCTTTACGTTCTCCATCTCCAAATCTGCGTGCAGGACAGAGAGAATCCATGGAGCCAGTTAGGGATGACGAGAACAGCAGCTGCCCTTGCCCTCTATTCCCATTTTGCAAGGAGAGAAAAACATTTCCTTCTACATTCTCTGTCCATTAGGCAATGTTTTACAGAAGGTCACAAGCCGATCATGAACGAGCTAGTGAAAGTGGAGTGCTCCTAATGCAGTTGGATTAAACTGTTTGGGCCTGTCTTGTTTCTACACTCCAGTCTGTAGCACTGTAAACTGTAGTTCATCTACATACTTCCATACGTCCCCTTCACTCTGTTCTCTAATGGTCAGGACCAGCACAGGACCAGCACAGGACCAGCACAGGACCAGCACAGGACCCCCACAGGACCCCCGCAGGACCAGCGCAGGACCAGCACAGGACCCGCACAGGACCCGCACAGGACCCGCACAGGACCAGCACAGGACCCCCACAGGACTCCCACAGGACCAGCACAAGACCCCCACAGGACCAGCACAAGACCCCCACAGGACCCCCACAGGACCAGCACAGGACCCCCACAGGACTCCCACAGGACCAGCACAAGACCCCCACAGGACCCCCACAGGACCCCCACAGGACCAGCACAGGACCAGCACAGGACCAGCACAGGACCAGCACAGGACCCGCACAGGACCAGCACAGGACCAGCACAGGACCAGCACAGGACCAGCACAGGACCAGCACAGGACCCGCACAGGACCAGCACAGGACCCGCACAGGACCCGCACAGGACCCGCACAGGACCCGCACAGGACGGGTACCGTTTGGGTGGTGGATCATTCAGAACTGTACTGACACCGATGTGGTCGTGGTGTTTTTGCGTTGTGCTGGTACGAGTAGATCAGAGATGACAGTGCTGCTGGAGTTTTTAAACACCCGGGTCGTTGCTGGGCTGAAAATAGTCTACTAACCAAAAATATCCAGCCACCAGCATCCTGTTGGCAGTGTAAAGCATGACTGAGAAAAACTGCAGCAACAGATGAGCTCCTGTGTCTCACTTTCCATCTGTATGGTGGAGCAATAAGGTACAACCAGCACAACCCTAACACATCTAACAGTGTGACATAAGAATGATCTCTGCTGGTCCAGTGGAGGTCATGACATTAAGAGAACAGTACTGAGGTCCAACAATGTACAAGGTGAGTCAAAAGTCACAGGACACATTGTGTGCTGCGTCCTGAACGTTTCGTAAAGGACGCCAACACCATCGTTGAGGTTTCTTTGTCGGTAGCGTTTCTTCCACGGTTTCTCTGAATTTGGCTATGAGGGAAGTAACAGCGCTGTGTGAAATTGGCGCGTCCTATTAGGTGTCGGTTGCTATGATACGGCAGCTGCGTTCCCAAGACATCAAAATCATCAATTCAATCTTCAGTTACCTGTGATAAATAAGTCTTGAAATGTCTTTTGAACCACAAGACATATTGCAAATCCGATTGAGGCAATCGATTTCTGATACAATTCTGCCCTTCTTTGATATCTTAAAAGACCACTGGAAAAACTTGCCCTTGATCTAACATGGTGGCTTTCAGGATTCCAGGCATAGCTTAAAAGATATCACCCATTACTTGCTGGGATATTTCGATATGAATTCAGATTTCTCCCACTTGTCTCTGAAATTAAAGGGTGTCCTGTGACTTTTGACTCACCCTGTATGTAGAGCTACATGGACTGAGGAATTGATCACAGACAGCGAGTGTAGAAACAAAACAAAACAAAAAAAGGTGTTCATGATTATACAGTTCTGTCCAAAAGTCTTAGGCCACCCTTAGATACACATTGTTTTAGCAATGGTATAAATGACGATATATAAACATTTCTGAATCTCTTTATTAGAAAACAGGCACAAAATAGTTATAAAGTTATAAGCTGTGCAACAGCTGTAAATATTTTCTGGTCCGATTATCTAATAAATTGTAATATATGGTCATTACACCATTGCTAAAACAGCAATCTAAATGGTGTCCTAAGACTTTTGCACAGTACTGTATATGCTTACACAATATTAACAGACTACTTCTTCCTGATTGTTGTGTGTTTGTGATTTGTACAGTATGACTATCGGTGAGGTTTTGGGGTAAATACCAGGACGTACAGGGTGGGAACAGACTCCAGGAGGCCGGCCGCAGACCCGAGCAGGGGGACGCTGAGGGGAGGGTGGAGGGAGGCACAGCGAAACATCATTACACATGCACGGGAGGGTGCAACACATTCATGCAAGCAGAAATAAAAACAAGGTCAACAACGTCACACACAGCAACAACTGGGACGGCATGCGAGCAGCAGAGCGAAAAGCTAGAGCACAGGAAACGTCTAAATGTGCACCGCGCTGTTCAACAGGACCGGGCTGCGCTGCGTTCCCCATCCCAATTAAACAGTTTTGAACAGGCATCCTGAGGCGCAGCACCCGCACTTCTCCCGGGACGCCCTCGAGTGTTGATTGCATTGTTCCCTGAAGAGGACGCAGGCTGTATAATCAATCCACCCAAAGCCAGCAGAGTACATTCGTTTGGTGAGTCAGGATGAGTCACACCTTTTCGGAGATGAAGCACAAAACGGCCTGAGCCGAACTGAAAGGGCTGTGATGTCAGAAGGCCCTCCGGAGGTACTGGCAAAGCGATCAGTCCAAAACATGATGTAAAGCTGACGGGGCGGACGTGATCCGGAACGGCAACTGGTACACATTTCATTACTCACATCCTGAGAATTGTCTGAAACTCTCCATTTCACACTTTCATTAATCATCAAGTTTATTTTCCCAGCGGTTGTTTCCTTTAAGCTACCCATGAGGTTCAAATCTGCGTATTGACTTTACGACGTGTGGACACCCCTGTGCATTAAATCAGAGGGAAAATGCCAAAAACTGCCAGAAAATGTACCAAATTTGGGCCAATTTCCCAATGCTTCCCAATGCTTGCATCCATTAAAACCCTCTTTATTAATCCTTTCCATGACAAAGCTTTGAAAAATAGTTTTAAAAAAATACGCTCAGGACAAAAAGTTGGTCACCTTGCGTCTTTAAGGTGGTAGTAACTTCAGACTCCTGCAGATGGTGTTGCAGGAGGATTAGGAAAGAAATACCTGCGGGGTGTGCTACAGGATTCTTGGGTTGAGAAGAGGTGGTACATTGCAGTGACTGTCTGGTTCGAAGTGTCCATAATCTATTGGACCAGCTGGGATACAGAGTCTCCAGGCCCAGGTGCAACTTCTGTGGGCAAACGTTCTGCAGGATGCCATACAGATACCACACCTGTACTCATCCATGCCCACCTGTGTCATCTTGTATCCAGACTAGAGGCAGCCTAACAGGTTAACGAGAACCTAAGGTTTCCCCAACAATAATGCACTTTCACTCCAGTTCTGTAAGAACTTGAATACATCATCAGAACTCGGTTTTAACCGATTCTTGATTTTTTTTTTTTTTTTTTTTTAATCTCGATTTTTTTTTGTAAACGTAAATGACAGCACGTGTAATTCCTATTTGTTGTTTGCATCTTTGTCCATGTATATATAGCATTTACGTTTACACTACAACTCTCAATGCGTACATTACAACGTGGGTTTTCTGGGGATCTGGAACAGATTAAATAGCCATGATCATTCTCTCGTAATTCGAGTACAGACATTCCACCCCACCAGGAACTTTTTGAGCAGGATCCAGGACCTGTAACTCCCCCAGGACAACTCACCAACAGGAAACTACCAGCATGCCCAGCTCTACCTCTTCCTCATCCTCCTTGACTCCAGTTCTGACCATTTGGAACGAGCTAAATTGTGTTCATAACATCAGATGTGTCTCGGTGAACAACACAAGTTCAAAGGGAGGGGTGCGGTCTGTGCTGAGCACCAGTGGCTACTGTAAGAACAAATCCTGTACTGCATAATTACATCATCTCCAGTGTGACCTATAATTAACTGCTAATCGCTCTGTTTATCACGTCTTCTCAGGTAGGAACAAAGCTTAAAAAGTCAAACCACACGTTCAGCCTAAGAACAAATGAGCACGCGTGCAAAAGATTTCCTGTAAGCTTAAAAGCTTTTGCATCGTTACCACGTCATTTTTCAGAAGTTAGGTAAACCGTGTCAAAGAAGATGAAAATTGTTCTCCCAGTTTCTCTGCCAGTTCAACAAATCTGCACTGTGATTGATCCAGCATTCGACCTCAGCACCTGTTTCTGCTCGTTCCCATGATGATCAGCCCACGTGAGCTTACATAACACGGCACATCACGGATTGAGGAATCAGATAAAAATCACACAGGGATACTGGGCCGTTCTGATGTTTGATGGCCGATCTGAGTGTGTGTCTGCGTGTTTGCTTATGTGTATAAGTACCTGGTTTGGGCACAGAATTGGTGACCGACTGAGGGATTTTGTCGTTAATCAGCTCCACGCACTCACTGGGAAAAAAGCCAACCTGGAGAGAGAACGATGAAAAACTGATCATGAGGGAAAGAGACGCGACACATTCCGCACCTCTACACACTGCAATCATGAAACATCTGCCTTTGTAAAGCACATAACACTTATTGTGAATGAACTCTAAAAGCCAGTGGGACTGTGGTAGCCTAGCGGTTAAGGTACTGGACTCTTCACCTGATGGTCCAGGGTTTAAATCCCACCTCTACCAGGCTGCCACAGTTGGGTCCCCTGAACTAGACCCTTAACCCACGATTGCTTGGATTGTAAGACTGTATAAGTTATAAGTCGCTCTGGATAAGGGCGTCTCCTAAATGTACAGATGTAAATGTAATGTAAACTCTGTCTTTAGTTCTGCTACATTCTGAAAGACCGAGTGCTTTTACATGCACTTAATAATCCGATCATCATTTCTGTTTATTCAGCTGGTCATGTAAACAGCATACTTCCATTTTTTCGATCAGATTAGGATCTAAAAGTCAAGAAGCCTGGTTAGGATTTTGACTCAGTAATCAGTTCTCTCAGTGCATATATATATAGCTTTACTCTGATTTGAAACAGATTTAATAGTCTGCACATGCACACCATCAGGATCAATTTGCTTCTTCCGGCCAAGTTTCCATAGACCTGCTTGTTTGTTTCTCTTGTGGGATTTGGCAACCCTGGAATTAAACGCAGCACCACTTTTGGGGCGACTTCGAAACACAGTGTATGCTCGAGGGAATTATTTAATTATTACAAATGGAGGTTTATATCACACCCTTCCGTGAGATTAGTTGCCCTTCTGTGATGCTTACTGCAATACTTACGTGTAAATATATATAATCTCTTATGCTATTCTAGATTACTCTCAATATTTACTTAATACTACTATTACTACAAACTTAAAAAGGGTCTTAGATGTTAATTGTAAGAATTGAGTGCTGGGTCCCCCAATGTTTTGTCCTTAGAGTGTTTAGAGAGTATTTCCTTGCCACTGTCGCCCTAGGCTTGCTCAAGTCGGGAATGGTCTCGTTCAAAAACTGCTTTAAAACAATGCTCTATTGTTAAAAAAAAAAAAAAATAAAAAAAAAAAAATAAAAAAAAAAAGCCCCATGTAAACAAATCGAACTTGACAAATGGGTAATGGCTAATTTCAATTCATCATTATCAATGCATCATTATCAGCATAAGCTTAGTACCCCTAACATCACCTATTTTTTAGTATGAAACTGCAATGCTAAAGTCATAGATGTACACTCGGAAACAATAAATGATATAAAGAAAAAATTAACAAAAAAAACCCCCATGAAACCAGTCGCACGTTTTACACAATGCATCACTTCATTTCAGAAGAGAAGAGAGGAGGCAGTGAATGATTCATCCTTTGATTAACAACACGCTGAATGCTGCATGACCTCAATGGCTTTGCTTCATCCTGGACATAAAGGACATGTGAGGATTCAAAGTTCATCCAGCCAACTGTCTGATAAATCCAAATCCACTTGCGTGCTACAAGGGATAAAACAAACGTCTCCAGCGGATTCTGAACCCTGAGTCCTGTGTCAATCCCTAGCTCTGACCTCCTCCGGGGACATATTCGCACTATCCTTAACCCCGTTTCATAGCAATGCGTTTCAACTTTTGTTGTGACGACTGATGTCGCTTCAGGCTCATCTCCTGCCAGGACAGATGTTCACTACCTGACCTCAAGCTGCCAGAGTCAGCCTGCCCCACCCCCTTCCCCCGTTCATTCACACTGGCTCGCACACTGCAACACTAGAGCTGACCTACATAGTTTGAAAAGTCACAAATAGAACTAGTAACTCTACTTGAGCCCACAAGTACAGCAGTTTTACACAACGTAAGGCACTAAATGTCACCTGGAAACTAATAACGCTCTGTATTAAACACACGAAAAGCTGAAGTGTACAACATGCATCTCTACAACCAATCCACAAAAGAACAATAACGCACAGCTAGATTGTTATACAGGCTGCATTCTTGCCCCGGCTCCTTTTATTTTGGAATATACAGCTGGCCCCTGCGGTAAGCGGCACTTTGGAGATTTTTATTGATTTAATCTAGTTCAGTGGTGCTGAGTTTCGATTTTTTTATTACCTAAATCATACAGCAATACAGCGTGTTCATCATACAGGAATATGTATTACATGAATTCACTTTAAAAGCAGCATTTTTTTTTTTTTGCTTAATGCACATTGCTAACAGAACGCGTGGGGGATTTTTAATGTCATATAAATGTGTACATTTATAACTGCCTAACTCTGAATGACCATATTAATAAAAACCAACATCCATGGTTTAACAGCCACATCATTTTGTGTATTTTCAGGAGCAAAATGAACAGGGGCATCAGCTCAACACATTAGACGTGTGTAGACCAAGCTTTTACCAGTAGCATTCTTAGTAAAAAAATTTTTTTAAAAAGGCAGACGAGCAGCAACAATCTTGGTCAGGAAGAGTGGCTTTCTGAACATCATTTAGAAGTTACTTTGAGACCTTGCAGCTGCCTTGCTCTTGGGGTGATCCGTGTGGTCGACCAGTCCTGACAAGGGCAACAATCGTCTTGTGTTTTCTCCATTTTTACAAAACTGCAACTCTTTACAGATGGTTATGTAACCCGCTCCAGTCTGATAAGCATCGGAGGTTCTCAGAAGTCTTTACTAGTTCCACAGACATGTTGTGGGGATCAGACATTGGCAGGTCTCTGTTCTTTTAATACAACAGGGGAGTCCAGTCACACCTGATTACCATTTGTCTTTCCATTGATGAAAACACTTGGCTTCAATCTTAGAGGTTCCAATGTGGTTTGGATATGCAATACTTTCCTCAATAAACACAAAGGTTTTTTTTTTTTTTAAATTGTCTAATTCTAAAGAGTTCCCATACTTTACATGCAACATTGCTAAACACTAATTAAACAGCACTTTACAGAAACTGTGTGTGAGACTGTATTCGTGAACACACCTGGAATCCGTGCTTTCCTCTCCACCACGTAGTGTCCTCTTTAGGTGGCATGTCTATGACCGATACAATGTCTCCAACCTGAGGGAGCGGGACGAGAGAGTGGACTGTGATTCAACGCCACGACAGCTACAACTCTCAGTATAGCCATCTTAAAAAAGTACAGCATGAACCATTTAACGTCCGACCATTAGGTCTTAAGACTTCTAATTAAAAACTACAATCTGTCTTATATATACGCACCAGATTCAAATTTTGAAAGGCTCTTGAAATTAGGATCTGTTTAAAGTCTGAATCTAATTTCCCCATAAGCAGTAATGTACTTAGGATTACCTCCCGACCTTGAAAGGTTCTTTTTTACCACTACATTCGTATGTAATTAATGATTAAAAGCATGACTAAAGCAAAGGAACTTAATACAATGCACAAAATCAATAAAGACATTTAAGTAGTGAAAAATAAACTGCACTTTATTGCCATAATGAGGCATGTCTCGTCATTGGGACAGCAAAGGTGAGTAAGGGTGTGTCTGAAATAATACACATCAGGTAATTATATAATAATAAACTGCTCATGAAAATGAAATATCCTATAATGAAACATCCCCTAAAGTGTGTAAGCAGTATATAATAATAATATCCTACAATAGCACCCTTTTTCTTCTTCTTATTTGAGGTTTAATGGCTTTTGGTATCACCATCACCATCACGGAGTGGAGAGGATTACATGCACCACGGGTGGAAGATCTCACCCTAACTACCACTAACATTTAGTACAGTTAATACAACTTTGACAAGGGTCTTGCACAAGGACCCGACAGTGGAAGCCTGGCCGAGGCTGGTCCTTAAATAAATAGGCTGCTCCAGCCAGCTAAGGGAACAAAAACAGATGTTTAAAGGTGAAAGTTGCAATTTTTGTTTGAATGGTGGGAAAGAAATACACACTGCCTGAGTTGTTTGAATGAAGAGATGTTCGAATTCAGAGGTCCCACTGAATCGAATTCATGCTTGAATGACAGAAAAATGATAAGTGAAACGCTGTGCCCCCTGCTGACAGCAGAGAGAATCACAGCATTGAAAGGCACTTTCACTTTTTCTGTAAGTGCTTAAATAAAAGACGCAAGATAAAGTAACGTCTGCATTGCACATCGCTGCATGGTTTTGATAATGCATTTGAATTAACATTATTGTTTAAATAAAACAATCGGTCAACGCCCTGATCACAGAACCTAATGCAAACATTAATGTAATACATTCTGAACATTATATTTGAACTGTCCCGCATTGATCTAGTCACCTCAAAGGACAGCTCATCAGCCGCCTGGGCTGTGTAACGCTTAATAACATGAGCAGCAGCGATGGCCGGGACGTTGATGGACGATTCTTCGTGCACCAGCAGATGATTTCCTTTGTTGTCGACCTGAAGAAAAACAGGACACATCAGCTTCCTCGAAATGTGGCACTCGGGCAAGATGTTTCACTGAAAGCTAATCGATGGGTCTTAGCGCTCACTTATCACCAGTCAGCTAGTCTAAGTCTTCTACAGAAACAAGGAAAGCAGAGTCAGGGTAATACCTCCATCCACGTTAGGACTGGTCCACAATTTATCTTATTATCAGCGATTGCTGACAGGCGGGAAAGGTAAGCCATCAGCATCTGGGAAACTGCCTGTCAGGGGGAAAAAACAGAGCAAGAGTATCATATTAGTAGGATAAAAAGAGGACCGATGTGGGCAGTACGGTGCCTCACAGCAAGAAGGTCCCGGGTTCAATCCCAGGGTGGAGCGACCTGGGTCCTTTCCGTGTGGAGTCTGCATGTCCTCCTTGTGTCTGCATGGGTTTACTCCGGGTACTCCGGTTTCCTTCCCCAGTGCAAAGACATGCGAGTTAGCTTCATTGGTGTCTCTAAATTGGCACTGACTTGTGTGTGTGCTTGACAGGTGATGTGACAAAGAATTCCCTCGTCGCGTCTTCGTGGGTATGAGCGGACCCCGCTTTAAGCGGGTCATGATCCACGAGGAAAGACGAAAAAGAGGACCGATGTGAAAGCACGATCAGAGATGTGCAGAGATATTTATTTTGTATTTTGTAGAGAATAAAAAATAGCTTTATTTTGGCAAATCAAGAAGAATACCAAACAGCTATAGCAGTAGAATAATAAACAAAATAAAATAGTAATACTGTGGGCATGCCTATCACTGGTATGGTAGCTCTAGAATGAAACATTAACTGCTGGTTTGAGCATGTGGAATACAGTATATAAAATTAAACAGTGGGTAATAAAAGATCCTGGAAAGTTAAAACTACTGATTTAAATGAGAAATCCTTCGTTTACATGACCAGTCCCAAAAACATTATACAAAAAAAAATAAATCAGAAAAGGTTTGTATCAGGCTGTCAGAGAGTGCATCCAAACTCAAAAAGTGAACAGCTGGAACAGGTGCAGAAACTCAAATCCTCTAACCTCGCCCTGATAAATCACACCCCAGCATGTCAACCTCTCCTATTTCCTAACACTGAGAATCAGTGCGCATGACGACACTCCAGGCAGCAGCCAGCTGAACAGCACCAGTTCACCAATTTAGATTTGTTTTGGTTTTACACTTTCAATACCAAGCAAGATCAATTTTATCCAGCACTGTCACGTCCCTCATAGTCAAATTCAGAGAAACCGGGACGGTGAACAACAAGCCACATAGTGAACATCTGAAGGACCACTAACGACCGAGACCTGTGACTTTTAACTCACCCTACGTGTGTGTATGTGTATATATATATATATATACACACATATATACACACACACACACACACACACACAGACACACATTGTCCTGCATAACTAATATGGTCATTATACTGTTGATGAAATAATGACTTTTGCAGTTTCCTCTTTTGAACAGATGACATGATTGCTTAAAGTTCATTACCAGATCAATATCCATTGTGTCAAAGTCCATGCCTTCACTGAGATCCTCAATCCGACCATCAGATGACATCATGACATCCTCTACAATAGGCTCCTCATCGTCTTCCATCATACCAGAGCCCCGCCGGCTGAAAAGGACAACTCTCGCTTTAAACTCACTTAAGTACTGGAACAGATCTATTAACTAAATTTTAAAGGCTGAATTCTGAGACACAATATGGTAAATCATACTCATCATGTACACCATTATCGATATATATATATATATTATATATGGGTATATTCTGAAATATACAGAGAGAAGTATAAATATTATGTTTATATATTTTTCTATCACATTACTGAGAACCTCATTCCAAAAGAGGAGAAATATCTCTCCCCAAGACCCAAGCTGATTTCTTAGACCGCCATAATAATTTTGATTACTACTGAAATAAAGCAGCACCCTAATGGAACAAAGCCTGTTGCTCTGCAGTTATGTACTGCTTAACAACTGTTCAGACACCATTAAACCTCTGTGGAGCCATAAGGTTATAATAGATTTCAGAAATCTTAATCAGTGAAGGGGATGCAGCAGACGAAACCAGACGCCTCAAGTGTTGCAGAGCTGTTTCTCAAAATGCTGTACAGTGCATTATAGAATACATAATTTAGTCCAAGTGCAGTGTAAACAACTGTACTAACTCCAGACTACTTCAGGGCAGGGTCTTTTCTCGGTCCATATAGGAAACCTAAGTAATGTATGTATGCTGTGACTGGTGCGGTTGAAGAGTACAGCAATTGGTCTAAATGTAGTACGCAAGTGTTTAGGCCATGCCAATATGTTGTGTGTAGTCTCTGAGTCTGCTCACATTGCATGCTGCAGGTTGCTTCTCAGTTTGGCGTAGTTCATGGCTCTCTCGTGCTGCTGCCTGACTGCCTCCTCCTGCTGCTGCCTCTGGGCCAGCATCCAGGTGACCTGCGTGCTGCAAAACACAGCAACACCACGTTACTGCAGGCAAAGCGTATGAAAGGACCTACTTTTTTTTAAAAAAGAAAAACGGATACACAATTACGCTAAACAACTGACTACCACGAAAAAAGCAATAGCTAAATTAACTACCCTATTATCAGGTTTAGTTATTGGTTTTTTGTTTTGACTAAGTATAAGGAGTCATTACCATGTCATTTTAGCCTATTAGTGATCCATATGATTTTAGAGCAAACCAAACACAGTCTACATTAGGGGTGATCAAAGGAAGCTCTGAATACCTGAAGCTACTAAACACAAATTCTCAGTTGCACTTGAAAAAGCTGACACGGCATTCCCAGGTTTTCTAAAAAAAAAAATGATACTACAACCACAAATGTAACAACTGTAACAGCTGCAGTTCAACTGACAGGACCTTTATTCCAACTGTTACATAGACCATGTTATGTCACAAATTCGCTTGAAATTAATCTGTTTATTAATTGCTTTTCCTCCTCCAAAAGAAGGACGGACTACTCGTTTAAACTAGGGTTTTCTCATGGTTTCATCTTTATTTATCTCAGGTTTGGGCAGGTGGTACTTTGAACATACATAGTCAAATGTGTTATGTCTTTTCCTACATGGAATGTAATCAATGCTGCTTATTTCTAACAAGCTGTATATGCCCATCATGAATTCCATGAATTAAAAAGCGGTGGCATTAGGGACGCAGTAGAGACTGCAGCGTTCCACACAGCGGTATGCCTGACATTTTCATATTGCACCTTGCTTTTGAAAACACCCTTCATATTTATGCTACAGTTACAAATGACTGTGGGATATTGACTGGTCAAAGTCCTGTCTGGCGGAACGCAATGCGGTTGTTAAACGTTGCATGCATGCAGTTGTTTTCTAGTCATTATTGCTGTCTGGAATTAAAGTCATTTTAAATTCATGCATGACAATTCCTTTGAAGAAACATGGTGAGCACAAATCACTGAGCATATAAGCCCTTACTTGTAGTCCAGGGGGGTCTGATGGTGGTGAGGCTGTGGCGTATGTGGGTGTGCGTGATGCTGTGGATGCTGCTGTTGCTGCTGCTCTGGTGGAAGCGTGTACATGCTCATGTAGCTGTCCTCGGGCCGCAAGCGCTTTGGCTCGCGCATCACAGTAGATGTGAGGTGAGGAGAAGGCATCATTACGGGCGTCTGCATGCTCTGCTCTCGGTTCAGCCACATGTCTGTGCTACTGCTGCTCTCCTCGGCTGTAAAGTCAGGGTTTATGGGGGTCAAAGCTTACAGTTGTGGTCTATTCATTATAGTCAGTAATAGTAGTGTAGTAGTGTACCTTCAGACAATTTCCTCTTGGTCATGACCGGTTTGGCTTTCTTGCTGCGGATGGTGGAGCCGCGGCTGCTGATGCCGCTCACGACAGACATGGTATCATCATCACCGCCAGCCTGCAGGGAGTTTCTGTAGGCGATGAGTGGCAGCCAGCAGTCCTCTCTCTGCAGAGCCATTTGAAACGTCATAAAGCGCTCCAGATACATGTGCCTGAGAAGAGAACGGATCAGGTATCATTCCAACAACTGCACTTATTCTCCAAAGATTTTACATTTTACTGCCTGTGCTGGTAAAAAAAATAATAAAATAAAAAAAAAACCTCCACATGCAGTCGTTTGTACTTCTCACCTTGTGAATTTTCAAATAAAAGTTGCTGTTATTGTTCATTAAAAACCTGAAGACGGGCAAAGTGGTCCTCTCAAATCAAAACCGCCAATGTTCCCTATCATTGCGAGGACACAGTCCTCACATGTACAGAAACACACACGAACACTTCCAAGGCATATGAAGTCAGTAACAGGAACTTACACAGTGCGCTTGTCCTGTTTCATGAGTTTGGATGAGAATTCGCTGAGTATATCCAGAAAGGCCAGGTTTACAGGAGGATACCCATCTCCTTGAGGGTTTGGCTCCTTGAAGGCAAACTCAATACCATCCCTACAAGATAAAATAGATCCCAATGAGGCAACACTTAAATATAGCCATAATACAACGACTCCTATAGCAGTACACTAAGAATCTCCCATTTCACTCCCAAATAGCAAGAAAAAAAAAAAAACGTTTTCTGAGAGTGACTGACATACTTGTGTAACATGGCAATAGCCTCTCTGGTTTTGAGCTGATCCAAGCCAAACGTCAGAGAGAAGCGGCGGGCCAGCTCCTTAATGCCACAGAATGCTGAGGAAGAGCGATCAAAGCCTAGACCCAGCTCTGACAGCATCTCGTTGAACAACTGTACAATGTCAGGAGAAGCATTATATGAATGACCAATCTGTGCCAGCGCACTAGAAAAAGGGTGATACGATTTCAGAACCACTCACGCTGCCACACTTACCTGTTGCAAACTCAGAATGAGAGTCTTTGCACACTGGATCTTGTCGATCTGTCTTGTCTTGCTCATGGTCTCCTTGATGATGTCTCCATAGTCGTTGTAATACTGCAACAAAGTGGCAGTCAGACCCGTGCGTGTGAATTCAAAAAATGATTTGGGTTCTGCTTATTTACCATATGTCCATAAATACAGTGATACACACCCTCATGTACTGCTTAAATATGTCCGCTCCCGTCTTCATCTCCACTACATTGTAGATGATGAGCTTGCAGTAAGCTGCAAGCAGGTTTCGTCTCTTGTGCAAAGCTTCTATTTTGCCCGCTTCGTCATCCTGCTGCCCATCTGTACCAACAGGAGACAAAACGTGATTAACTTACATGTCTGGAGGTACTAAACAAGGGTCAGGGTTTAATTTCCTGTCAAACTGTCCCCATGGAGCACTCAAGTAAAGCCCTGAATCCACAACTGCTTGGATTGTACATTGTATTAGGTGGAAGTTGTGGTGAAATACATCCACCAACTGTATAATAGAAACATTATTAATGTTCGTAATCATAAAAAAATACTGTCGCCATCTAGTGGTGATTATCAGAGTGATTTCAATTATGAAATGTAGGACAACTGTTATACAAAGAACCTTAAAGCTGAACTTACTAGAGTAAGTACAACATATTAATGACAAATTAAAACGTTAAAAGGGCACTATACAAAATTCAGTTCAAGAATTTCCCTCAGTTCAAGAATTTCCTAAGAAGGACAAAATATTTCACTTGAAGGCCTTGTGTTTGTCACATTCTCTTCAGGGACAAATATAATTATAGAAAAAAAGAGAGAAGAAAACGGAAGGAACGCAAAGTGGTTGAGACCAAAGCAAAAAAAAAAAAAAAAAAGAAAAAGAAAAAGAAAAAGACCAGTACCTATTTTACATAATTTCTTTACTTTTCCACAAACTACAGGACGAGTCAAAAAGAGACCAGGCAGCCTTTTATTTCATAAAAAGGGGAAAATAACATCCCTGAATACCCCAACAAGCAATGGATGAGGGGGCCTGTGTTTTAGCCTATGTTTCCCCAATGGGCAGGTGGTCATGTACCACGTCACATATGACCAGGAGACCAGAACTGTCTCAGCAATTGACTGCTGCAATCAGATTTGCAATATCTCCTGTGGTTCAAAAGTTATCAACACAAAAAGTTCTAAACTTTTGTTATTCATCACAGGTAAATGAAGATGGAACTGAAAATTCTGGGGAACACAGCTGCTGCATCACCCATAGTCAAATTCCAAGAAATTAGGACTGTGGACAACAAACCACGGAAGACCTCAAAAAGAAACCTCAAAAAGAAGCCTTTAAAAAAGGTCCACGATGCAGCATGCATGTCCTGTGACTTTCGAATCAGCATATAAGGATGATGCCTATGTAAAAAGAAACCTTCGAAGATAATGGCTGTTAAACATGATGCATACAGCTGTAACACTGTAGCAAGCGTGTGAGAGACAACTGGCAGAGATGAACTTCATGGATGATGTGCTATGTCTTAAAGTACTGGCCATGTTTTGACTGTAAGGGTGTGTAATGTGACAATTTTATCATATTGTGATCGTTTTGTTTTCTGAGCACATAGAGAATATCATCATTACTTGAGCACTGACCAACTGCATATTTCATTATAAACACTGCACTCTGTCCTGTTCAATTGTATGAGGTGCACATGCAGCACATTTTAAACATGAATCACTTTAATAAGTACGGGATAATATCTTAATACTAGTTCTTAATAATCTGTTTTTAGAGTCTGCAGACCAAGCATATTGTGAAATAGTAAAAGCTGCTTTGAGACAATGCTCAATCTGACTTGACTTAAGAACATGTCTTTATGTACTCGCACAAGGCGATCTGTACCGTGCCCGAGCGCATTTGAGCCCCATACTGTGATTGCGCTGGTTTGTTAAATGTTTAATACCACATCAGCACATTAAAGGTGATTCATAGGGCAAACGATAGGCTGCATTCTCGGTCTGTCATTTTGCAAATTGCAATAGGTGTTTCTACGTTTAGGCGTGTTAGAAAGCTCAGCAATTTTCCTGGTGAATTTATTCTCAGACAAGTTGTTCAAATTCATGTCATTTTTTCCCCCAAGAATTTTGCTCAGCTGCCTCTGTGAAAATCTTCATGTGTGCGGCACAAATAGCAGAAATTCACTGTGTTGCATAATCAATAAATCTGTATGGTGTGTAAGAGGGCTGTGTGTCCGCGTCCAAAACGGCACAAAAAAGGCAAAGTACAACCATCAAGTCTATTGTGCTGTGCAAGTGCCATCGTGATGACGTATGCACGCTCAGACTCAGACAGTTTAAGCACAATGTAAGCACAGGCCAGCGGGGCTAGCAATCATGCTCTGGCACGGTATGAGGCAACCAGGCATAATGTGAGTACACCCTTGATAAGGTCTTCTTAATGCCTCCAATTGGACAACTACAACTATACTACGTATTGTCTGAAATAATAGTTTACGATACTGATAACACAGAAGCTTGCAATATGTAAAATAAATGCTGTTACGTTTACATTGTTCTGTATGGCAGTTTCTGACATTTTTTTTTTTCTACTGGTTAGAACAAAGACAGTAATTCACAGATACCCTGCTGATAGCATAAACAAGCCAGTCAGTCCAGCTGAGGGAGGTCATTCAATTTCAAGTCTACACTATGCTCCAAATCCATTCCAAGTTCATTAACATGATCTAAAGTCAATTTAAGCTATTACCCATTGCCGTAGCTTTGGCTATTGCTCTGTTCCAACTTTGGGTATCAGAAGATTTGGCTACACAACAAGTCTCTTTCCCAAACCTGCACTGTTGTTGTCCTCATCTTGATCAATGAAGACATGGTCCAGGATAAAGCTGAGCAGCTCAGACTGCAGCGAGGGCTCTGGTGAATAGACCAGAGGCTCAAGAGTCTCCCTCCCTCCAGAGATGATCTGGTGACTGAAGATCATCAGCAGGTCACACAGTATAGTGAACGCCTGCAGAACAAAAGGCAGGCAGATTAGAAACGGAAAGATCAACGCACATCCCAGCCAGCAGTGATCGTTCATACCGACCTGCTCTTTCACAGTGGTGTTGATACTGCCTAAATATCTTTGGCACATGAGGCAAAAGGCTCGCATTTGCTTCCTCAAAGTCACCATGTCCTCCTGCAAAAATCCCAATGAATAATTACCAAATCAACAGCAAAATCAGATGACCTTATCAGTACAGAAGGAAAAGGAGGCAGGCTTACTTTTTTGCAGCTTCCTTCTGAGACCTTGGCCAAGTGCCACAGGATCACATAATGCGTACACTGCAGTGCATGTATGACGATCTGCAAAAGCGCCAACAAAAAAGCCAATCAGTCATTTACATTTGGGTTTCTATCAGTCAAACTAAACACTGCATTACACTAGGTACCTGCTCAGGCATGTCCCCGTTCTCAATACCGGTGTTGAGTAACTTATAGTTGCTGGTGAACAGGTCCCATTTAGAGAGGTCATGAGCACTGAAAAGAGGGTGACAGATGAAATTAGAAATATTCACTCCATTCGACTTCCTTAACTGGTATTGTGTTGTTTGCAGTGCAACTGGTGATCGTCATTGGTGCCTCTTTTCATAAGACACTTCTTTGTGGAATGCTTCCATTAAAGTTTGCAGAGTGTGTTTTTGTGATGGTACCTAGGCGGGTTTAAGCCTGTTGAGGACTGCTGACTACCAAAGTTTGTCCTAATCCTCATATTCTGAACCATGGTTAATTGTAGAACTGTCTTTAATGGCAACCGAATTGCACCATCGTTTGCCAATAGCAGTCCTTTGAGCACTATCGGCCTAAAACAACATATGGCAGTAAGGATGAGATTTCAAGGATAAGATTTTAAATGGCAGGAGGTTATGGCTGCACATCATTAACGCGGATTCAGTGCAGTGTTAGGCAGGTGACAAATTCAAGTTTGGCTTTATGCAACTTCTTGAATTTCCTCCATATTATAGAATGCATTCAATCCTGAAACAATGCATGTCCCAAGATTCCTGTAATAATTTCACTGATGATAAGACTCGGTGCAGCTACACTGCTCACAAAAAATTAGGGGATTTTCAAAACGAATACTAAGAGAACCCTGTCCATGCCTTGGTCAGTGTGTTCTTTCAGTATTAAGTGATCATACACCATACAGAAGAGTCAATGTGTGACACCCTCATCCAGTTCACTAGTCAATCACAATATTTTTTTTTTATGAGATGAGTTTGCATCTCATTTGTGTACAAACAACTTTTTTTTTTACTTTATTTTTACCCCGCTATTTCCACATTAGTCAACCCAGTGAGACATTCCAAAAAAAAAAACAAGCAATTGGGGATTAAGGACCTTGGTCACGAACCCAACAGTGGAAGCTTCGCAGAGGTGTAATATGAACTCTAGCCACCATAATCCCACATGCTAAACTCAATGTTTTTGTTTTCCTAAACTAAATGCACTTTAATTATCAACTACATTTATTATGAGAGACCCTTACTTGTGGAAAGCAGTGATCCTCTTCAGTGTTGAAAGGACCTGATACGCATCATCCTCATCTTGGTCCTCTCCCTACAAGAAACACCCCAAATGGTTTTAACCAAACAACAAAACTGCAAAATATAGTTTATTTACAGTAAAAATCCATTGAATCTTGTGTGAATACAGACCACATTTTTCTCCAAACCCAGAAAGTGTATTAAAAATCATATTTACTACAATGATGTAGCTTACTGAACAACAAGGTTCTTTTCATTTTAAACTGACACTTTTTGTATGGCGCATTTTAAGCAAGTGTTACTTCAAATGAAGGAGTCCAAAAATGAAAATCAAGTCGTTCCTTAAGTGTTAATTTTTATATACAATAGTTGAATAAGACCCTGATAAAACTGATATGCCACTAGTGTATGCAACAATTAAAATTAAAATTAAAAGCTCAAATATGTGCACAAGAACTGCTTGATAAAGCATAAGTGTTACAAACAATACTGTATAATAGGCTAATTTGGCAACATCATTATTATTGGCTTACAAGTGTGTCGTTGTGCCCAAAAATGATTCCAAAAGGACTAAAAGAACGACAGTGAAGGTGCGCTTTTCTCTACCACAAAAGGTAGCATTGTGAGGATGCAATTGTGCTCAGGCTGCAGTGTGAGAGTAGGCCAGTGAGAGGAATGAGGAGACGGGACGAGGCTACCGAGCATGGTGTGATCACACTAATTTTCATTAGCCAAGTAGGAAAGCTCATCAACACAGAGAGGGTATACATTATTAAGAAAATGAAATGTGAACAAAGCTCCTGACTACACAAAAGATGATTACCTCTTGTAGGAAGTCCTCCAGCAGTTTGTTGAACTTGTCGACCAGTTCATCCAGGAGCTGACTGCGAGCAATGTCCACCCTGTTGAAGATGGTGAAATCCTCATTGCAGAGGGCATGGTATGTCTTGGAGCAGGCCTCGAGCACATCAGTGTCTGTGTGCTTCTCCACAATCTCCCTGATTTGTCTTAGCAACGACTCCAGATGCTGAATAAGAGAACACCAAGAGTGCATTTTATGTCTGGTTACCAACAGTTCCACAGCCATTTACCAAAACTGACTTCAAAATACAGTACTAATAGTCTCCAAGACTCACCTTCTCCAGCCGCCCTGTTGTGTATATATCCAGATCAAAGAACTGCGGCAACTGCAGAAGGTTGGTGACTTTCTCTGAATCAACCGAGTACTGGGAGGGGAGAAAAGGTGTTTGAGCTTAAAAGGTCACATAAAACCCTAGTGATGGGCCAATCCCCATTTTTTCCATACACCACTCTCAAAAAAATAGTGGATATTTTATTATTGGATAATTAATTATGAAGTATCTCCTAGTTTTTGTGTGCAGTGTATAGTGAGACAGTCTCTGATATAAGCACTCTTATTACTTTAATATTATCAATATTCTTACAGTTGGTATAATGTTTAAGGTAACATTACAAGGGCAAACATAAATACACACAATGCATTCCAGATGAATTGGTCTTCATACACAAACAGGTAGTAAAAACATTACAATTGTTGGTATTCAGATTACATCTTTGAAATGATCAACTAAAAAAAAAAAAAATTTATTAAAAAAAATAAATTAATCACATTCTTAGCACTTCACACTTTCTCACATGACACCTACGCAGGTACTTGATGAAATTTGTTGTTTTGTATGAAACAAACATACTTTCATCCCTAAGCACGCAGGTTTTACACACATCACAGGTAGCCATATGTTTTTTTTGGCATTTTTGCTTACTTGGTTACAGACTAAAGTTGCAATGGGTTCACAGCAAGACATGAAATAGAATCTGCATCGGTGACGTAGCTCATGTTGTTAGATTACATTATCGTGGGTTCACGGTCCAGTGCAAGCTGCAGACTGGTCTTGTCCATCTGATTCAATGACTGAATGATGCCAATATCATTTCTGATACTGATGTAGGATCAGATCCAACTCTAACCAGCCCTACACGTAAATTTCAGCAGCACATGTAAACTCTCAGCACACATTTGCTTATTGTTTTTTTTTTTTTGACTGTAAGTCACTGCACGGTTTCTTGGGTTCCTATGAGTAATGCCCAACCCTACTCACAAAAATACTTTTTGTATCTATTAAAAACTAAAGCTTGTTTTGACAGCTTGTGCGCCCTCATTCATATGAACTGCCTCTGGAAGGCCCTACTATTGTTCCACATACTACTGTCATAAATAAAGTGAAGGAAGTCTCTGCCTTTGCAGTCCGTTTGGGCCTACTGAAAATAAATCATCAGATCGAGTCACTGTCTAGGTGAAAATGCTGTGTCACATCAGGGTGTACCTTTGCGAGTAAAGGTGGGAGTGCCACTGCAAAGAGCTCAGTCATTCGAGTCTTGTCATCAAGCTGTGTTTTCTTCTCTTTTGCGGTAAGTACCTGAAAGAAAGAGAAGCCCAACATGGTATTTATGACCAATTTGAACCCTATTCATTACTTACCTATACAAACTCATACAAATACTAATTTTTACACTAATACACTTCCTTTGCCGTGACATGCCCAAGAACTGGAGACTTGCTTGCTCACAAGCACTGTGAAACAATGGACTGATTAATGCTATTAAATCTTGAAAAAAAAATCGTAATCTTTACATGTTCCGCCATTTACATTCTAATTGATGTTAACATGTCATTCAAATTGCTTCTATGTAACAATAAAAATTCTTTGCTTTTTTCCCCCTAAGACTTACTGTTGAAGATTTTCATTCAATTCATACACATCCCCATAACAGCTTGTATCTATTCGTTGTGATTTCCCCTCATTTACATTTACAGCATTTAGCAGAGGCCCTTATCGAGAGCGACTTACAACTCATACAGTCTTACAATTCAAGCAATTGTGGGTTAAGGACCTTGCTTAAGGATCCAACTGTGGCAGCTTGGCAGAGGTGGGATTTGAACCCAGGACCATCAGGAACAGAGTCCAATGCCTTAACCTCTAGGCTACCACAGACACGTTCTATTTATTTATTAAAAATGTTGTTGATTTGCACTTTATAAAAAGCTTCTTGTTTGAAAAAAGAAGGTGTTGTTGGTTTAAGTGATTTCTTAATGTTCTAATGTAGCATTCAGCTGCAAAAAAAAACATGTTAAAAAATAATATGTAATTGGTTCGTGATCGAGGCAAAAAAAAAAACAAAACAAAAAAAAAACAAAAAACACAACACCACCACATGTAAGGTTTGTCCAATAACACTTGCAAGACAGCTACAAATGTGATTGCTCAAGAAGATCCTCAAGTGTGGAAGCACTTCTGTAGTACTTTAATATTTTTACATCCAACCTTAGCATGGAAGCATTTCCTCCATGTTGGACGATCTAACGAACAAACACATTCACGTTCGAGTGAGTGTCATTGAAGTACGATGGTTACTACAAGACTAGTAATGTTACTACTACCTACTACTAATGTTAAAAGCCATTACACTTCATGGTATATGTTAATTGTTGTATCAATGCAGAGTCCACAGGTGTGTTCAAATCCAGTTTCTGGATCCAAGCAAATACAGGGGAACTGGACACAGGGTTACCATGGAAATGGAAAGTTTGCACAAACTCATTAGAATTTACCTCTTTATGGAACAAAATTCAAAATCAAAATTCAAGATAAATGTAAAAACTAATAGCTACATAAGACCCTTTTGGTAATTGAGCAAGTCATAATCCTAATAATTGATTAATTGTTTGAATTATCGATAAATTATTCGCTTATTAAATAAGTCATTTGTTAGTGCCTGAGGATCAGAGCCTAGAGCCTAAACACATGCAGTGATGTGGAATCGTGGTGCATAGAAAAGTCACCCCCTCCCAACCTCCCCAAGACATGAATAATGTTGTGTTTCGGTGAAACCTAACCTGACAAAATTTGACCATTACAAGTTTTTGCATCTAAACACATGACACGCTCATATAAAGAAACGAAGGAAACAAAGTGGATAATACACACTTCAGAAGACAAGGCAAAACATTTGCAAACTGAAGGATCTTGGACATAAATGCATCTTGTTGTTCAACAAAACATCCATTACTAAGTAATTATTAATATACAAAAATCTGATCGATTTCCAGGTCTACACCCATTACAATTTTAAAAATCCAGACTTCTTAATGCTATTACTATAAGCAATTCACACACACACACACACACACACACACACACACACACACACACACACACACACACACACACACACACACAC
>JAUZST010056490.1:0-23903 GCA_034779995.1 Parotocinclus haroldoi | reverse complement strand
AGCCTACCTCAGACGCCCGGTGCGCTCGTGGTCGGTCCAGTCGCCATTACAGAGCGTCCGGTGAAGGCGGTTTATATTCGGTGCGTGATTAACGACGTGATATCGTACACCTGGGGGCTCTACTATAAAAGTAGAGCTCCTAGCATTGTCCGGTGCCACTTTTTCCATTCCCGTTCTCGCTCTGCTCCGGTCGAGCCTCAAACCAGCAGGCTGCGTGCTCCATTTGAGATGCGCCCTGGCTCCACTTCCTTGTGCCAACGTGTACGTTCCAGCTCACTTTTGCAATCTGGCGCTTTGGCGCGCTCCACCGCTACTCAATTTTATTTAATATTTACTACTTGGAGGCCAGAAATCTGAATTCTGATCCTTAGTCAAGCACAATTTTTTCCATGTAAAGAACCTACACATTTAAACACACGCTAGCCTCTACTCCTGCCAATCTGAGACCTGCAAAATACCATTTTTTCAATCATAAAATATTACTCCTGCCAGCCTAAATTGATTAATCTCCTATTCATTTCATCTTAAGGTACTAAAATTCCTACTCCTGCAAACTATATACTACTTTTTACCATGCCCTGTAGCCCTTTAGGCTTCTGCTCCTTACATTGTAAATCATTTCCTATACACATACTATTTCTGGATCTTGAGACAGTATCAGGGTTTTGTGTTGACTCTCGTGCAATCTGTCTTGCTTTGCCTTCCAGAGTATTGTGCTTAATTATTTCCCAATTAGGCAAATATGTCCCAATGTCTTTGTGGTTACATCTTACCTTTGGTTTTACACCTGTTTCTGGAGTTTTTCAACAGTGTGTTGAACTCGCTTCCCACTCTATCTCACATCTCCTTTATTGCCTCACCTTGTTGATGTAAAGAGAAAATAGCTAATTTGTTGTGCAAGCTGCCACAGTTGGATCCTTAAGCAAGGTCCTTAACCCACAACTGCTTGAATTGTAAGACTGTATGAGTTGTAAGTCGCTCTGGATAAGGGCGTCTGCTAAATGCTGGAAATGTAAATGTTATTGTAGAGTTGGTGTTAATCATCCACTAATCCATTAACCGTGCTCACAGGATGCTGCCTACACTAACACATTCCCACCACCACCACACCAGTGACTGATAGTGTTTGTCTGAAATGAATATTTGAAAATGGCCAAATTGTGCCCAACATATCTTGGGCAAGGTGTTTACAAGTTTTTGTGCATCATCTTTATAAGAGGCTTCCTTCTGAGATGACAGCCATGCAGACATGTTTTATACAGTGTGTGGCATATGGTCTAAGCACGAACAGGCTGACACCCCACCCCTTTAACCTCTTCTGCAATTCTGGCAGCACTCCTAAATCTATTTTTAAAAACCAACATCTGGATATGACACTGAGTTGTTGAACTTCCAGTGAGAGGTGTGAGAGGGTCAGAAAATCTTCAGACCCTTTCACAAATGTAGCTCTGGGGGGCTCACGTTTCTCTTGACCGTCTTTTGTACATTTATATACCTTGATTGGAGTCCATCCATGGTTAATTAAGTTGATTGGACATGATTTGGTGAAAGGTACAAAAATGCTGCCGCATTGAAAGTTCCCCAGAGCACAGAGGCCTCCATAATTCTTAAAAGGAAAAAGTTTGGAACAACCAGAGCTCTTCCTAGTGTTGGCCGCCCCAGCATAAGCAATCAGGGGAGAAGGGCTGTGGTAAGAAAGGTGACCAAGAATCCAGTGTCACTTGAACAATATCAGGTGGATCAGGTGAAAATGTATTCACCCCACCCACCCCCTTTGTCTCTCTGTACATTAACTTTGGATCTTACAATCAGATTTAATTTTAAAGAACACAGGCTGTAATATCTTGCACATCAAGCCACAAAAAAGATAAAGATATTGAAGACTAGAAGAAAAAAGTTTTCCACAAGACCATTTGCAAGGCACTGAATCTCCAGTAAACCATGACCAAAAGCCACATTTGTCTAAACAAGAAAGTTTGAAATCGTCATTAATCTTTCTGGGAGTGGCTGTCCTGCGAAAATCTCTCCTAGCGAAAGGCATACAATCTTGAAGTTATAGTATAACTGCTAACGGAGATATAACTACTTACTGAGTCAAAGGCAGCACTTACTTTGTGACACATCTAAATTGATTTCTATAATAAAGACATAAAAATATATTGCAGTGCTTTATTTTCACCATTACATTATAACTGCAAAAACAAAATGCACAACCAGTTATTTCACAGCAGAATAGAAAACTATTATATTTAGAACATATGTTGGTTCTGTAGCAGCTAAAACAAAAACACTGATATGCCCCAAATCAGAAAACTTAGGACAGTGTGGAAAATGCAAAATAAAAAAAAAACATAAATGGGGGGGGGTGTGTGTTCTGACTGTGTAAGCCACTGAAATACTGCAATCTAGTCTTGCAAGCATGATTCAGCATATAATGTATGAGTTGCCTAAGTCAAAGACTCCAGAAACCAGCATGCGTATGTGCAGTTCTAATTCAAATAATGTAAATAATGTGAAACAGAACCTTCTGAGGCCTAAAAAGCTAGAGAAAGAGTTTAAAGGTTAATCTTGGCTGCCATAGAAACTTCTTCAATGATCTCTATAAATAAGGGGGATATGAAAACTTGTGAACCAAGCAATCAGTGGTCTGACTGCTCTGTAGTATGGCAATGGAACATTAAGTCAGTAAAGCAACCAAAACATTGAAGTATTGAAATAATGAAGTTGAGGTTGTTTACACCAAGATGCCATGCCATGCTGAAAGAATGTTCTTTGCTAGTACATTAGATCAGTCTTGTCCAGAGCTTCAGGTGGTTTTGACATTTATCAAGAGATATAAAAACAGTTAGATACCGCTTTTGAAACTTGGGAGTTTAGTTGATGGATCATCTGTGTAGCAGAGATATGAGAAGCCGTGGGAATTTATCGCTGAACCCGCTGATTTGGTGTACAGGGAGTGAACCAACAATGAATCCCTGACAAACGAGATAAGAGGTGATTTAAATTTTTTATAGTTTAAAATATTACTAGTTTTTTACATTCTAAATAGTACTATTGGTCTTAAAAGTAAACACATGGCTCCTGAAAGGTGATGAACTTGAACCATTTTAAATAGTACTATTAATCTTGTAATCTTACCAAGTTAGGTTATTTAGCTTATCCCACACAAGATACACATCAAGTAACCTAGTAGATACAGTTTCTTACATTCATTGGAATATTACTGAGGCATTATGAAGGACAAATAACATTATGGTATGCTGTAGAAAACACATATGTTTACAGCAAGTATGTGCTGTAAAAGGGACCTTTAAGAATATCAAGCTTACTAACAAATTTAGCTGAATCTGAAGCTGAGTGTGAGCTGTACAAGACAGAACAAAACGAACGGAATCTGTGAATTAGGGTGGTAACATCCGACTGATCTGCTAGTGGCAAAGATGACAGCTTCTCTGGAAGACATGACAACGCTTCAGAACTAAAAAAGTCTTGCACAAGGAGCACTATTTCTACCTAGCTGTAGACCATCACTCTCACAAGTGTACTCCTCTACAGAAGTGGCAGCTAAAGTGACAATCACAGAAGTAGAAGAGGAACAACAATTAACATTAGGTTTCTACCTATTCACGTGGCACAGACAGGACTTGCGACGACAGTCAGCAGTTATCAGACAACTTCTTATATTTCATAAGACCGGAAAGTTTTGTCTGAATGGGAGACCCTGTAAGAGGTAAAAGTTCAAGAACTTGGTCACCAACCTCAAAGTTACAATCTACCACTTTACAGTCAAACCTTACCTTCACAGTATCTTGTGAAGAACATACATACCAGCTAGCAATTTCACGAAATGCAAAAAGGACATCACTGAAAGCAACTTTGTATTAAATTTGTATGTAGGTTTTGTATCGTATTTTATTTATTTTTATTTATATATGGCTAGTAGTTATTGCCATTTGTATTTTCCAGTAGCAGTACATCTTAGTCTTGTGTATATATATATATATATATGTGAGAGAGAGAGAGAGAGAGAGAGAGAGAGAGAGAGAGAGAGAGAGAGAGAGAGAGAGAGAAAGAGTAAAAAATAGGATTCTTTCTTGTGTTATTGTGTTACTCCAGAGTCTCGAGTGTGCTCTTTTGGGAGGGTGTTACTGATTCTGAATTTCCATTCGGAATACTCTGAAGAAGAAGTAGAAGAAGAGAAGAAGTTAATTTAATTTAATTTCTGTTGCAGATGGATGGTTTGGAACTGGTTGGGAGGTACTATGCGATTGATTTTATTTCAAACGATTTTTCTAGCTGAGTTGCAAAATCTGAAATGTGTGGTTTATAAGTGCTATATAAGCCATAATGTAATGTAATGTAATGTATAAGCCATTTCCCCATGGTTGAAACAGATTACATTTTCCAAACTTTAGATTTGAATAGTTGAATAAGTCAAAAACTGATCTTTTTGAGCTGCTGATAGTATTTCTGCTTCATCCACACGTATATCAGACATTTCCCTTTTTGCAATTGTGTGTGTGTGTGTGTATCTTTTTTGCACAGGGACTTGTCCTTAGTGTTTAACAGGTTGTTGGATTGTAATTTTCTTAAAGATACCACCATAGTTGCCCATATTTCTTTACTGGATAAAGAAAGACAACTCTTTGCAAACAGAATGTCCTCTGACTGGGACATGCATTTTTGCCATCTCGCATTTTCCTAAATGAAGGTATAACTGGTTATACCATAATTTACCATAATACCATAATAGTCATAATCTATGTCGTCTATCTATATTTTTCCATTTGGGTTGTTTTTATCCATAGCAGACTTTGCAAGGCATCCTTCTATCTCCAAAACCTCTTTAGAACCCAAGAGGCAGGATAGACCTGTGGATGTGTACCAGAGCTACAGGGTAGTTCCTACCTTGTACTGCTGGTCATCCCACCCTCCCACACACATGCTATCCACACTGGAAACGATTAAGTGGATATGGAAAAGAGAGTGTGTAAGAAAACAAGTTACTGACAATTAGGTGTCTGGCAAGCCATCTTTGATAAAGTACTCCTTCAGATTTGTGAATTACTCAAATCTCCAGCTTTGCCTAATGTTGAGCTGTATAACAAATTCTTCTTGTGTATTGAAAATTAATGCAGCCTTGTAGCTCATTGTTGGTGTTTGTTTAATTTTACTGTGACACACTGGCTTTACAGTCCCATCTTCCGTTCTCACTTCACAGTATTCTACATTACACACCTGCACACAATTCATGAATTACTTATAAATAAACCTGGTAAATTTCAGAGCTATTCAGAACCGTTCAGGCCATTTATTTTGCCATTTTCCCAAACAGTGATCAGTTGCAATATGTGCCTTCTAAGTTTATTCGGTTGAGAAAACCCCAAAACGTTTTAACTTTTATCTTAGATCTGTACTGACGTTCTCACATGTCCACGCTGCAAGAGCTGGGAATGATTGCAGTTCTTAAAAACCCATCTATAGGTTTTTTTTAACTCCTTACCTCAATGTAGGTACTATTGTCATAGTAAAGGATCCCTATGTGACATAAGTACGAAATGAAAATATGCTTGTATACCAGTTGCATATATACAACATATAAATAATGATGCTAAAATTGGAAGGAAAACACAGACATGGGCTAATAATGCAGTTTAACATCTTTCTTAAAAAATCCAGTAAAACTGTGTGGCTACCTCAGTGCCACATAGCATCCCTACTGTCAGTATGCAAACCAAAAACCAAAAACAGTATTGAACGTAGTACTCTAGGGAGCTCTGCAGGGTGTAGTTCCTCCCAAGAAATGTAAGACGTAAAAGTGCATATTGCTGCACAATGGTGTCACACCAGATGCAAATAATTGTTCACATACATTTTTACCCACAAATACATAGTATTGGATCATTTTTATCATTTTTTTAAATTATTTTCATCATCTTGCTACCAGATGGTTGTGCCTAATGGTGCTAGGTACTGAATTGCAGGTCCATCAATTAAAAGAGATGTAAAAATAAGACAGATGTTGCAAAGCCTGAATGTGCAGCCATTAAAATGAGCACAGAATTGAACAAGCACCAACATACAGTTTGTGGCACAGAACTGTATAAGTTTACGAAAACAAAACCTAAGGTCTTGAGTAATGTCCACTCTACTGTATACCCTGCATCCGTATTCGAAGACCATGTGTAATCCTAGATACTGATATGGTTTAGAAAGTTTTTGGGCAAGTGATTGTTCTTTGTTTAAGGTTCGAATTAACTAACCAAGTTTGTATGTTCAAACGTTGGCTTAGAATCAATTTAGAATGTAATTTCTTGTTCCATCCTGACCCTGTTGCTGCAGCTTATCATCATTTCAAAACTTTAGAAAGTTATAGATCAGTTCAATCTTTGAAGCCCTTTCGAGACAAAAGGCAAGAGGTGTCAGTGCCTCTGCCAGCATCAAAGCAGGACTTTGTGCAGATTTCTTCATTATTGAGATTGAAGTTTCTTTCTTTTCACAAAGCCGTGAAACCCATGCTTTGTTCTGTCTAACTGAATGAAGTCTCAGAGGAGGATCCATGTGGAGATGATGGACTTGTTTGTCAAATGTAATTAGCCAAAGTGCTGAGATTGTTCTCTATTCTTTTATCTCTGTTCAAAGGCGAAATTCTCCAAGCTCCCGTGTGGAGACTGGAAGGCTATTCATACTATGTGGCATGGTAATAAGATCCATCCAATTTTTGCAACCTTGCCAGAATGCAGATATACACTTGTGTACTTCTCAAGGCATATATAAATACTAATATCAAACCAACCCACTTCTGAATTGTCCTTATCCTTTTTAGATCCATAACCATGGTTCACAATGGCTGCATATTGGAGCAAAACTGATAAATACCAGATGTATGCCTAGTGCCTGTAGCCTCTATACATGATTATGAACCAGATAATGGAAGCATCTATTTATCCACTCAGTAAGTAATTAGCAGCAAAATGGAGCAGGAAGCTATCAGGAAACAGGATGCTGAAAGAGAAAGATGCTGAGGGGAGGAATTATTTTATTCAGGTCCATCTGGAGAGCTGGAAATTCTGGAATAACAAATAAAAGTGCTTATCCATCTTAGGTGTTGCAGGAATTAACCTAAGACACAGGATTTGTAATACAGACAGAACATTGTCCAGAGCACCAAAACTCCAGTGACATTGCATATTAAGGTTATATTGTATGCATTGTAAATTCATTTATGTATAATAAATAAATAAAAATAAGGAACACCCAATTACCAAATATTCTGTTCTTTGGCAGCTTGGACACGGTTTTCATCAGCTACACCCTGTTTCCAGTAATACAACTTCTGATAGCAAAAAAAAATGCTGACTGTTTTTTATTGCTTTTTAAAAGTTTTATTGCTTGTTCTGTATTTGTTACCAGAGATAGGACTGACCCACAAGTGTTCCACCTCTGATTGAGAGCCTATTAAACAATAGTTTGCATTTAGCTTGAAGGCTTGTTTTGGAAAGCATTTTTCAAACAAATTTGTATCTTGTGCCTTTGTATCTAGTGTAACAATGATGCTGATGTGCAATGATACTCATTTTTTACAGTGATTTGATTTTTATACATTATTCTCCTCATTGTGATGATCGTCTAATATGTGAACTGTATGAAATGATGTGGCCCAATCATGTCATGCATTTATTTAATAATGGCTGCATCAATAGCATTTTAGTTTGCAATTTGAGACAATCCCTTATTATAAGGGATGTAAGGTAACTTTACACAGCCCCTTATCTAGCAGGCATCATGCACTAAGTGATTTTTATAAAAATATAACTTTACAACTGATCTAGAGTTATTATAAAATGTTTAGTTGCATATATTGCTTTGCAAGGGGGTCACATCAGCCGCTTAAAGCAAAAGCATTTAAAGCACTTAAAGCATTTATCTCAATACAAACAAATACATTTTTATCTATACTGCTCACAAAAATTAGGGGATACTTCTAAATAATATATCCCATAATGGAGTATCCCCTATTTTATGTAAGCAGTGTACATTAGGGCCCTGAGTGAAAATGTGATATATTAATGCAATAATACAAAAACTTTGAAAAGGATCACAGACATTCAGGCACCATTATATTACAAAAGCCACTTTGTGCCAACATCTCAGTGTAACATACCCACCCTCAGGACTTCTTTCTGCTAGAGATCATAGTGCCTATAAATCTCCTTTTTAGTTAAAAAAAAAGACTTACCCTGTTTACATTAGTGGTTGTTTCATGTTTCTTTAAGCATCACCCACATAAATGTAAACACACATCAAGACATATTGATATCTCACTTCAGAAGGTGGTTTAAGGTGCATTGTAACCACATGTTAAACATACATTAATCCTTCCCATGACAAATATGACTGCCAACACTACTACACACCACATATGTCGTATTTGACATTCACACCTGCATGGTCAGAGAAACACTAAGAAGACTCACAGAGCTGATGATTACAAGAAACTTTGACATTTGACAAATTTTTTACATAATTTGGACTGACACCACTGTGCGAACTAATCTAATATGATCAACATCCACTAGTTTGCTGTCTTGTTTTCAAACTGATCTGTGCCCCAGAGTTGTACTTATGCCATCACTGCTGTATTAATCAATTAACAATTAACTCCTACACTTTGTACCTTTCCATTAATTTAAAGACGGTATTGTACTAAATAATTAAAGGAACTGATTACGTACAAAATTGCAATGTTTAAAGAAGCCATCTTTAGCAAGTAAATAGTGTATGATAAAAAGACAATAAAACTATACTTCAACAAATGTAATGCTGAGTAAGTAAACAAACAGGTGCTCCAGCTCAAAGTGGTCTAACATGTTAGCCCACCACCAAGAAGTGCCTATTGAGTGAGTCAGGCATCACTTGCAGATATTATTGGCTGTGTTAGGGTATGACGGATACCTGCCAGCCCTGTGATGGCCTGGCTTCCCTTTCAGGGCATACTTACAGTACACCTGTGGCCTGTGTTTTTCGGGGATATGTGAAAGACCCACTGTTTCCTTGAAAATAAAAATCATATATAAATGTGAAACACAAATAACTCATATGGTTAATGCTGAGTTATTTAGTTGTGTTTACAAAGAGCCACATAGGCTGCTTTCCAGCCATGCAGAAACGACTCCTTGCACCACTTGCTTAATAAGGTGAATTAGGGCACGACTTTATTTTGCTGAAATGAAAACCTTCAAAGAAAAGGGTGAGATCTCTGGACTAATGCATGCAAATGATATTATTAGGCATTATTATACACAAGGAAATTAAAAACACCTGTTAATGATGTGGCTTTCTTTATCTGATCATTGTGTGAATCAAAATATAACCATATTGATATATTGTATTGATTACCTTAAGGAAACATTTTACTGACCTCCATTAGTGCAATGTGCATCCGAACTTCCCAATTACTATATATCACAATGCATGTTAGTCTTTCATTGTTCCCGTCCTGTCCCCACAGTGAAAACAGAAAGTATTTTACCTTGTAGGAACCTTTTTCTGCCCTCTGTCATGAATGATCCGGTAGAGAACCTCATAACATTATAGCGATATCCATTAGAGATTTATTTCTTGCTTTCCCGTATAAAAGCAGCTTTTAGTAGAGAAACTTAAGGTCAGTATAAGAGCAAACTTTAAGTAGGTTTTTGTCTGTATGTGCATTTCGAGGCCATCAATCTCACTGTCTGGACCAAACACTAAAGCAAGATATATACACATTCTAATTCCACTATTTCCGCTAAAGGCAAATGCAGCATAAAGTGAAATAATAACAACAACAACAACAACAACAACAAAAATAATCATTATAATACTTGTAAAAGATGAATTTGAATTATTTATGTTAAGACATGTTCTTGGTCTCTACAAGTTGAAAATAACTAATATTTATGATATATAACATTTGCATATATTACATGTGATTAAATAAAAAAGTGCCTAATGTCGATAATATATATCTTATGTGTACAAGTACATTCTTGTTTTAATGTTTATAATGCATTACAGTCTGTCAGACAAATATCCTTTCAGACTTATAATAAAGCAGTACCAGAATAAAAAGAAAAAAGGAATTTAGTGTAGCATTTGTTTTCTTAATTAAAACACAATTATTAGAACAACAATTAACAATTACATAAAGCACTTATTTATTTGTTAGCTTAATAATTATTGTCGTTTGTAGTTTACTATTTTTGCTTCAGCTAACTGTAATCATTTTAATGACTTTTCTTCCAACAAACCAAAATTCTAAATAATTTAAAGTTTAGGAAATGTAAATAGGTGTTGTTACATAAATATGAGAAGACACAGTGCAAAACAGATCTTGCCTGCTATATGCACTTACAAAGTAGCCCCAGACCTCCCAGGTTCTCATGAAAATTGATTTACCCCAATAAATTAATTTATTTTATATATACTATTATGTTTTAGATTTATTTTTATTTATACTTTCAATATCTTTCTTATGGTCACCTTAGGATACATTTGGAAAATGCAGAATGTCACAAATACTTGAAATATAGAATAATAGAATGTATACGTTTATGCGACTCCACTAAGAATCAAATAAGACAACACTGCTACACTAAGCTTTTTATATCTACTGTATGGATGAATAGGTTTTCAGGTTTCAGACATACAACAATCATCTTCAAAATTTCAGCACCAAATAAACTGCTCTTTCACTTAAAATGCAAAATTGATCCAAGCAAGTTGTAATGAAAAATCAAACAAACAAACAAAACAGAAAAAAAACACCATTTATGTATGTTCTGCCTAAATTGTCCAGATTTGATCAGTTTAGATAAAAGTAGTAGACTTACCAACAATGATCTTAGAATTTACTTGTAACAAAGTCCATTATTTTACATTTCATTGATTATTTCATTGATTATATTTCATTCAGTGACTTTTTGAACAGAGCATAACGTTTGTTTTGATATAAGTTCCAAAAAGAAATGATTTCTCTATTTAGATTAATGGCAAATCTTCCAAGTGACCCTGTTTTGATTCTGTGGTGTATCTAGATGTGTCCTTGAAATGATATTTCTCTCTGTCAAATGCAGTTTCAACCATTAGCAATCCTCTGTTGACTGATTGTTTGAGTTTTCAATTCCAAATTATCTTATCTCTTAAATTGACCTTTTAGATAACTCCATTTCAGCCTTAATTACCCACCTATACTAGAAAGAAGCTAATATTTGACTAGATGATGAGATTAAATTACATTAAAAAGTATTTTTTAACTTAATTCACTGAAAAGACACACTTGTTAGCAGTGTTGGGGAAGTTACTCAAAAACAGTAATATATTACAGATTACTCATTACATAAATAAAATTGTAACAGGATTACGCATTTACTCATTTACTCATTACTTTCTGGAAAATGTAATCTCGTTCCTCATTACATTACTTTTTAAACTACATTCAAATTAAACCCTCAGACAAATCTGACAGGACAAAAAATAGCATCGGGATAGAAGAATCAGACCGAGAATGAACAGGTTTGCTAATTACATGCTCTTTATTGGAACCACTGCCCAGACAATAATACCAGCCCTTACAAAAGCTTTTATAACCAGTCTCAGCGCTGTCATAAATCACCGCTCATCTGAAACACTGTCACACATACAGCGAACACATTCTCGAAGATGGTAAGTTCCAGGCTCGCCTCACTCATATAAACTACGCCCACGAACTCACCCATAAGTCCTGAATGCTCCATGAACAAACAACACATACCCAAAGGAATAAAATAATCGAAAAACGACAATGATCTCTGGAGCCAGGATGGTCTGTCCCTGGCTGTGATCAACGCTACAATATAGACAGTAGGATTTATGCATATATTGGTTAATTAAGGAACCAAATTTAGCAGCAGGTGCAGTATTAAACATTTGTAAAATGAATTTAACTATTCTTAAAGCTCTCTGTACAAGTACACATTTTTACACAACAGAACACTATAGTCCAATAAAATTTTTCTTTTGGCTTGGACATAACTTACACTTCACAGTAATGTCTTTTTCTCTCTGCGTTCAGCAAATTCAAAATAGTGAGAATATCCCCACTTGTAGAAACAGCCAGCCTCATCCTCTGCCATCGTAGCTACATTGTGTTTGCACAGTGTTACCAAATCCTCAGTAAGGAAAGTCAATAAATGACCTCATCACCTAATTTGCATAAGGGTATATTTGCGCTTAAGGGAGGAATAACATCGTGGAAGAGACAAAAAGTAAATAAAAACACCCTAAACATATTTAGAACTACAAATGAAAATCCTTGTATTGATTCTTGGTTTGTTATTGGTGTTGGATCTTTTGCTCTGATTGCAGTAACTGTACTGTGAGAGTAGTGATGGCTTTGAAATGGGGGAGGGACTAGATTTTTCGCTAGTTGCTTTTTTTTAAAGTCTCTATAGGGGTCTGAAGAGTCCCTAAATAAATAGTGACAAAGTCGCTAAGTTTGCAACACTGTGCGCATGTCACATTCAGTCACGTGACCAACTGACAAGGAAGCTGTATCAGGAAGTTAGTACATTCACAAATTACGCAGAAGACTGCTTATGGTTTTTTAAAAATAATATATGTAATAGAAAAAAACGTAAGTAATGCATTACATTATTGCGTAACAGAAAAAAGTAATCGGATTACTGTAACGCGTTACTTTGTACTGCATTACCCTCAACACTGCTTGTTAGTACCTAAAAACTTTTGTCCTGATACTGTGTGATTTCAGCCTACTCATCAATATCTTTCATTACTTTTACCACAGTGTGGGTGTGAATTTCACGTTCCATTTGTTGTCCAAAAAACTAATCTGACAGCATACACACAAACTAAGCATATAGCAGGTGGATTTTAGAAAATGTTTAGTTTCCTAAAAAATATGTTGTCGCTGGTAAACAGTTATTAAATTTAGAGAAGAACAGTTTACCAAAGTGATTTAAACACTGAAGAAATTGGCCTTCTCCAATGTAACCTTAGTCAATCCAAAGTATCTAATTTAACTTTTACACTTCATTTAATATTCCATTGTTAATGTTATAAGAGAACAGAGTACATTTTATGCATGGACATGCATGTTTGTGTTTTAAATGCCCGGCATTTATATGGAGTTAAAGGAATGCTAAATTAAGTGCAATTAATGAATTGCTTTTCTAATTTTATCTAGTATATTTTATGATGATTCCTGAACTTTCTTAAAATGACTAAACGCATAACGGAATATAAACACACGTTTTTACATTCTAAAACTGATGGTCTCATGATGAACTTGTCGAAGTGCTGTTAAAATTCAAACCAAAATTAAGCCATAGCTCATTTACTTAACAACCTTTCGGTTCACCATCCAATACTTTAACTATTGAGCTACCACTGTCCCACATATATACTTAAGCAACACACGGGGACACAAAACAGGAAGTACAGGAAGACAGGGGCCTAAATCAAGTAATGAACATGCAGAAAATACAAAGTAGGGGCTATAAATAAGAACACACAGTGGCAGCTAACACTAAAGGGAAAGAGGAAACAGAAGAACAGATACAGTGCTATATGTTAAGTTAAAGGCTACCAACACAGAGACATTAGGCAGGAATACACAAGACAGGAACTAATACTTAGAACATGAACAGACAAACAGGAAATAGAAGATCATTACAAATCCTTTTCAACCTACATTTAATAGAATACACTGCAAAGACATGATATTTAATGTTTAAACAGATAAACTTTATTGTTTTTGTCAATGATTCATTCCTTTTTAATTTGATGTCTGCAACACGTTTAAAAAAAGTTGGGACAGGAGCATTTTTACCACTGTGTTACATCACCTTTCCTTTTAACAACACTCAGTGAGCGTTTGGGAACTGGGGACACTAATTGTTGAAGCTTCCCTAATTGTTGAATTCTTTTCCAATTTTTGCTTCATGTACGACTTTTGTTGTTTTTAACAAAAACCTCTATGTACCTTTCAGCATTAATGGTGCCTCACAGTGTATGTTGCCCATGTCATGGGCAGTAACACAACCCCATATTATCAGAGATACTGGCTTTTGAACTTTGCGCTGATAACAATCCGGACAGTCCTTTTCCTCTTTGGCCTGGAGGACACATCGTCCATGAATTCAGTGCTTGAGGGATCGAAGATCATGGACATTCAATGTTGTTATTTGGTCTTGCCGCTTATTTGCAGAAATTTCACCAGATTCTCTGAATCTTTTGATGATATTGTGAACTGTAGACAATTAAATCTCTAAATTCCTTGCAATTTCACAATGAGAAAAGTGTTGAACCTCTACCCATTTGTGGTGGACAACTTTCTGTCTTTCTGGGATGCTCCCTTTATGCCCAATTATGACACTCACTTATTTCCAATGAACCTGTTCTTCCTGTACTTGTGGAATGTTACAAAATTCTGTTTTTTGAGCATTCCTCAACTTTCCCAGTCTTTTGTTTACCCAACTTTTTGGAACCTATTGCAGGCATCAAATTCCAAATTAGTGAATATTTGTAAAACAACAATAAAGTTTATTAACATTAAATATCTTGTCTTTGTAGTGTATTCAATTGAATATGGGTTGAAAAAGATTTGCAAATCATTGTACTCCAGAGTGCCCCAACCTAAATTGGAATTGGGCTTGTAAGATGATATCCACTGTTTTATGTTACAGTTTTATGTATAAATAAGAAAATAAGTAGGTGCAATATTCAGTGTTCCTTGACCAACAGATGAGAACAGAGCTGGAATGTGAAAATACATATAAGAAATTAAAGAATGAGGCAGCATGTTGGAGCAGAGATTATCACAGCTTCCTCACAGTTTCAAAGTAGCATGGCAACTGGATCAGTTTCCAGCCTGAGCTGTATGGAGTTTGGATGTTCTCTCTCTGTCTGTCTGAGTTTTCTCCAGGTAGTCCAGTTTCCTCGTAAATTCCAGTCATGTATTAAGTCATGGATTCATCATGAACATATTAATTGAGTAGGTAAATAAAGCGAATGAATAAAAAACATAATGAGAGGCATTTAGAGGCAATAAAAAAAATCCCACCAGATTGTATTTGCTACAGAATTTTTTTCTCCATATTTGATGCTGGCTGCATGGAAAATGTGATATAGACCTCATATTATCCTGGAAAATGACACTCATGAAATTGGGAAACCTATTTATTTTATATAAACATATATAAACATATTTAATCACTCTCTGTCTTAAGCCTTGGTTCATTCATGGCTTAATTCAATAAGAGTCACCCTCATACCAATAAAAAATAACTGTAATAAGGATTCTAACCCCTATCATTACAAGTGCTTAGAGGGACTCATGCCTCCACATTCCTACCTCACAGAGAATCAATCTTGCAAACAAAATATTTCCTAGGGCACTCGTCACTTTATTAATACTGTGTACACCTGTACTCCTGTTTTGCACTCTTGCAACTGTTTATTTTGCCCTGATTGCCGATGCTGTTTGCACACATCATGATTAAATTTATTATCCTGCTATTACAAATATTCATTGGTATACAATTGCCCATGCTGTTTATACTGTTTATACTGTTGCTACATATATCCAACCCTGAGTGTGTGCAAGAAGGCAGACCATAGAATATATGATTGGGATGTTTTTTCAGCATTTTCATTTTTTTACTTGTTTACTTATTTCCTTTTTATTATTATACTTATCACATGAGAACTAAAGAACTATTTTCTGTGTAATATGTGTGCAATGTAGTGCAATTGGCTAAGGATGTTTAAAACATTTAATTCTCTCAAACACATGGAAAACAGACTTGAAACTACTACTAACTAAATAAATACTGGAGCAGACCAACCATAAAAAGCTGATTTACTGTCAAGTAAATCGAGGAATTATGAATGGAGGCCTGTGAGGATCAACATGGTGTGAGCCACAGTGAAGCACGGCTCAGTGAATAAATTGACCTCAGAGCTGATTGAGCGAAAGACAGCGGGGTAGCCAAACATGAAAGGCAGCATACAGAGTACAAGGAGGTTAAAAGAGAGGGAGGGGTTCAAACTGAGGAGAAATTAAAGAGAGGCAAAACTGTATTTAGAATGAAGCAGGACCAAGGACTGAACTTTGAGTGACCTCGTCATCTCTAATGTGTTTGAACCCCTTGTATGATTGATTCCAATGATTAAATAAATGCACTAGTCATTTTGTGGAGAGTGATGTAAGGTCATCCAGTGCATGATTCAGCATGTTCTATCTACAACAGAGGAAAGGACAAATGCAGAGACAAAATAAAAGCCGCACTATAGAGAAGGTGCAGTGAGCAATAATATAGAAAGTTTATATTTTAAATAGTATTGTTACACACACCAGTAGCCATCTTCAGGTCATATCACATCATATCTATTTAGTTTATGACTCCCTAAAGCTCGCTTTATGTACATATTCATCTCCCATCACACTAAGTATCAGTATCAGTAGAGTTTCACCTTAGACATTTCAGATTTTTTTTCAGATTTTTTTGTAGTTTGTGCATTTGCTTTGTTAGATTATATAATATATAGTCAAAACAGGTGGTGAATAGTTGTACTATGTTGGCCTTGACCCACAATTGCTTTGATTGTTACACTGTAAATGTTGTGAGTCTCTCTGAATAAGAATGTCTGCAAGTTGTAAAGGTAAATCCTATGAAAATATCACACAAACAAGTAATGTCTACAAAGATATATTCCCTTTACGCCTCGTTTATGAACATTTTTTTGGAAAATTTGGAAAATTTGGAAAAAAAAATTATTTTGGACTCTATCTTGGCAATTTGAAATCATTACAGAAAACATAATAATTTTTACTTTAAACCCTACTGTTTAGAATTAGTTGGTGTCTTGTTGTGTTTCATATAATGGATCACTGTGCTGATATTCACCTTAATTATTTCTTGATATACAGGTGCATTGTGATTTATGGGACTACATTACATCAAATGCATGTAAATGTAATTAATGTATAATAAATCTCTGTCTTTAATGTGTACTATATGCAGTATACAATAGTGTAGCCTACCTTAAACTTGCTTAAAACACATACATTAACTTACTTTTATAATACAGGTATTTGAATATCTCATGTAATTTATTTCACAATTTATTGAAAGTGGAAAAAGCTCAGCTCAGTCAGTGGGCTGCTGCCCAAATGCCCAGAATATGTGGGCAGAGTATCAAAAGTCAAAACTCAGAATGCTAAATGTGTATTTATTTGTATCATTTGCTTCACATTGTAGAAAAATCACATGAACCAAAATCTGAACCATGCAGGGAGCACCTGTAATTTTGAATTCGCTCTGTTATGGAAATTTTTACACTCAATAAGACAGCCAATGCATGGTGACACAATTCCCAGAATTTTCATTATGCTGTGACTCCAAACAGTATCAAATTATTCAGATCCATTTGACTAATGGAACATTTTTTGCACATTAATAACAATCGCTATAACCATCAGTGTTCATTGTTTATGTACAGTAATGCAGTTTATACTTTGTCAGTAAAACAGATTTGGCTGATATTCAGGGATTAGTTATATTATTTTATGTGAGAAACAACACACACCCTTGTTCTGGCATGACGCCACTGTAAATCCCTGTTTATGGTTTTGGGATCTGGATCCTGTGTTCAGTCTGTGCTATGCAGATTCAATAGGGTTTGGCATAGGACAGGTGTCAAGACAACTAGCAAATGCAAAAAGGTCATACACTGATGCCGAAGACAGTCATTGATTTGGTCATGACTATAAATAGCAGATGTTCATCAACAAGTAATCATTAGCTTCATGTGACACATTTGTATAGATATGCGACATTTAACGACCATCCAATCAATAGGTGTTCACTTTAAAGACTAAGGTTATAGCAATTATAATAAATTACTATTAGTTATTACCAAATTATAAGGGGAAATGTTTCTAACTCCAGACACTGCAGCCATAAACAGCAAATCAACACTGTGGATTTACGAGCAGAGTCTGGCTTTTAAGAGCAGAAGTGTGTTATTTATCTGTGTATGAAAGCTTAAATGTGAGTGTGTGTTTGCTTACTCATTAGTTCACTAGTTCACAAGTGTTAAAGACTCCCCTTGCACAGGGTTATAGATTTTGGTATTTTCTATAATTCCCATAAATTCTTAACATGTGTATAGCAGTTTAGGCTTCCACTCTTTTTTCAAGGGTATCTTTTATGCATTTACATATTACTTGCATGCAGTTTTCTTGTGATAAAAGCCTTTTATATTTACATTACCATAGCAAAAAAAAAGGCTATGCGACTATGGTAATGTCTGGTCAATGATCATTTTGGTCAATGACCTGTTTCACAGAACAGCTCACACAGCTGTTCATCACACATCACACATCTTTTGTTGTCCACCATGCATGACACACCTGTGTCTCTGCCCAAACCATTTCCAACTGACGCTTCCAATTGCCGTTAACATTTCCAGCATTTAGCAGATGCCCTTATCCAGAGCGACTTACAACTGATACAGTTCTTACAATCCAAGCAATTGTGAGTTAAGGGTCTTGCTCAAGGACCCAACTGTGGCAGCCTGGCAGAGGTGGGATTTGAACACTGGACCTCCTGGTCCAGAGTCCAGTACCTTAATCGCTAGGCTAACACAGTCCCGTTAAGCAGCATGGATTTACCAGGAATGTCTCTGGTATATTGTAATGCATCCTTGGCCTCAATCGCTAATTTGGGTAACCTATAAGTTTGCAGGATCTACAAAGCCAGCTGCAATACTTTATTTTTGTCAGTAAATGTATAAATATGAATTCATGCACCAGCCACTGCATAATGTAACATCAGTCTCCACCATCCAAACTATATTTTCGGTATCTGACCTGCTCTACCTCTGTTTCTTATCTGTCTTTGTTATCTCAGGCGTTACATGCAAATGAAAATCAGAATCAGAATCTTTATTTGCCAAGTAACAAGTGTACAAGGAATTTTTCTTGGTTCAGATTTCAACATATATACATCTACATTACTAATAAAAGGGTAAGTTATACATAAGGAAATCAAAATAAAATAAAACATCAACAAAATAACATACAATATGAATAAACAAGAATAAATATAAATTTAGCAGCAGAATGATGGTTTGCAATAGTATGTAAAAAAAGTAAGCATGAGAAATAAGACGCAAATGTCTAGAGTGTAAAAGTTTACTGAGTAACTGATAATTAATAGTATTGGCTAATATGTATAGGGTTACAAATCTGCATGTCTGCAATATAGATAAATCAGCTATTACTTTCAGCAAGATTATTAAAATTACATTAGCGGATATGCCTCATACAAAATTAATCTGTGTATCAATGGAATTAAGTGAAATATTTACAAAGACTATTCACAAATGAATAAAAACCAGCACTGAAAATAAAATCGCATAACAAAAATAGATTAGTACATAGGTTCACTTGGAAAAAGATATAAAAATGGCTACAGTTGTTATTTCCCATTTTTCCCATAATTTCCCATTTTAAATAGATCCTATATGTTTTTTCTTTCGTAGACATAATACATGTTTTTTACAGTAAAGCAGGACACCAAGGCAGGAAAGAAAACACAGCAAACCCGCAGCAGTAACACAGAAACAGGATGAAGCACACAGCAGGGCTGCAGTAAAGATTGCTAATGCAGATGACTTGGGGACAAAGAATGGTGCACTATCCAGAAGACAAAAAATAGACTCCTAAATAATTGCTTTCAGAACAGCACAACCAAGCATTACAAAAACATATAATTTCCTCTCTTTCCTTGATCGAATGCCCAGTGACCTTGACTGGCGATTTTCTGGCATCAACTCTACACTCATGAGTGGTATTTAAGTCTGCAACCCTGAGTCAAATACTTGTCTCTCCCATTGCTTGAAGAACTCACAAAGTGCTAATAAATCATTTATATTCTGCAGATGCTGTGGTAGCTAAATATAACCTCTTGTATTAAAATCATTCTATTGTAATTCACTCAAGCTGTCTACTGTTGGAACTCCCAATCTCCCCATATTTTGAGACAGGAAGCCCTAAACATGCCAGTGAGTATTTGTAGTGGAGGCCTCTGGTGCTGGCCTACATGTCAAAACAGAAACACGTTGTGCTGATGTTTGACAACACAGAAAAAAAAAACCCATCATTGATTGTTTTGTGAGACTGCATCTGAGATGCTACCCTTTGAGTCAACATAACCCACGAAATTGTTTATTTAATAATATATTTTGTAATATATTGTTAACTTCATTACGGTGTGACCAAATATTTATATTATGTGGGTGGTAATTATTTTATGTGGGTGGTAATGTTAATTTCTGTGTGTTTTGCTAGAAAGTAAAGCCTTAGCCTCAGACTGCAGATCCACGCTTTAATGTTAGGTAATATGCCCTCATACACTGAACCATATGTTGCATAGTTTTTTATATAGTATGCAGTTATACTAAATACACAGTAGTATAGTTTTTTTATTAATTGTACAGAAAGCAGCTGGTTGTGAATATATGCTTTTTTGACATTTTTTGACAACTCACAGGGCAGATTTGTAATTAAGCCAGGGGGACCTAGGTTAGAGCTACTTGCTGTTGGAAAGGGGCACCACTGGTCTGCTTTCACTACCATAGGCCTAGATCTGTACATAATAAGTGAAATACACATAAATTAAATACACAGAATCAAAACTCAAGCCGAAAGAGCAGTGTATCAGAATGGAATCTGTATCCTAGATATAGGAACTCCTGCCTGGTGGAACAGGGTAGCCTTGCACTTGGAGTGCTATGGAATGGTTTGCAACCTGCAAAACACTAGGCAACAAATAAGCAAGCCTTACCTCACCAACGATAGGATACAAACAAGCATGGTTAAGTATAATGTCTTAGTTTTAGGGTTCCTCATGTCACTGGGGATGCCCCATGCATCAAAGTGCTCTTTTGCATCCCTCATATCATGATCTGGCCACCATGTACTCACCAGATTCTTGTCAGTTTGCCAGGATCATTTTACATCAGGACAACTGACTGGATTATAGCATATGGACAAGCCCACAAGGACATGAGTTAACTAATTGATGTGCAATTGATGTAGTTATTGAGCCAACACTAAAAGGTATTATTCTTCAATATTTTCTTCTGTACATAAACAGAAGGCCTTCAGATAAATTATTAGATCTTTAGGTACTAACAAGTGTACCATACTATTTGTTAAGTTATAAAATCAATTTCCAGTTCAAATAATTATTGTTCTATTTCATCTCTTTGTGCATTTGAATAGCCATGCCATTACATTTCACTTGAAAGCAAAAAGTTTGAAAATTATATGGAATATTATAGACTATAGAACCAATCAGACTTAGATTGTTAACAGTTTAAGAAAAAAATGGAATACTTTTGAAAGCCTGATACTGTTCAGCTCAAAGCTTAGTGATTAGCTTACAAACAAAACGAAGGATAGATTATGTGTTTAAGAAACCCTTGAAAAAGTTTTGTGACCTACTGTTAACTGATTATTTAATTATTTGAATTGTTTTCTGGTTGTTTTTTCTGGTTCTGGATTTCTAGTTTGATGTTTTTGTGATATTGGTACTGGAATAGTGGGGTAAGCAAGTAAAAGAAGTTACAGAGAGCAATTAGCAATTACCCTGTTTTCATTGTGCATAAATAGATTCCAAGGTCCCTGACTCTCATGGATGACCAGCAGTAAGTCTCCACACAACAGTGGATGCTTCATTTACCCCACATATAGTCTTTTGGCTCACAAAATCATGATGGTACACTTGATTTATTCCCTGAATTCATCTGGATCTCCTTCATTTTTCATCCCAGGTGCTGCCATGGGATGAATATGGGCCAGCATCCTGATGTGGTTTGACAAATGAATGTGTCTATGATGCATTGCATATTACTTTGTCAACTTCAGGTGTGAAATATCAGAGCAAGGCAAAATCTCAGAATATTACGACTATAATAGCTACAGTCCTAATATATGTCGTGTATTTGTGATGTAAGTAAGGTTTATAGCTTTTTACCACTTGATTCCTTATATTTTGACAAGTATGTTTATTATTGTTTCCTACACAATTATATTTATGTATGCCAATGTGGCTTTAGATAATCAATTATTCAAAAAACATGAATTCCAACTGACTAAGATTCTAGGTAAGTAGTGCTCGTTTGGAAAACGTGAGTAGAAAGTAAGAAAGTAGTTCATGATTTACCTATTTCACAGTTGATGTAAGGGAATATGCCTCCCAATTTAAATGTCTTGTATCTCATGGAGTTTATGGTCTTTCACTGCTCATATGGTGTAAAGACATGACTTTTTCTAATTAAAATATATTATAATATATTATATACTCATTTTTCTATTAACTTTTTATGTCAGATGCACTAAGTGACCAAAGAGCAGTGTTTGGCAGTGTTTGATTTATTGAGCACTAAACAGCACTCATTTGCATAAGAATATGCCCACAGGCAGCGCCAGCAATCTGGACCGCCCCTGCTGCCCTGGCTCCTTATTTATACTTCCTCCCGTTTTTGCTTAGTTACTTTGTTTTAGTCTCGTGGTTGCTACCTCGTGGTCAGCGCCTCGTCACCTAGCTCCTTGTTTCTGTTAATTTTTGTATTTTTGTTGATTACTTTACTAACCGTTTTGACATTGGTTTCCGTTCGCCATCCTTGCTCTGCATGTACCTTTCCTGAGGCCTATATTGCCTCGTTTTTGCTTGCCTTTGTTTGAATACATTCCTGCCTGCGCTGTTTTTTTCTTTACAGAGCTTGCCATGCTGCTTTGCCTGCTTCCTGCCTGCCCATGGAACTCGGCGAGACCTTGAGTCCTTGGAGTGCCTGGGACGTCCTGGGCCATCCAAGTCACCCCGAGCCTTGTGGACGCAGCCTCTGTCGCAAGCCAACACCTGCACCTGGGCCCATCAGGCCCTGACAACTCCGTCGGAGCACCCTCTTCTCTTATTGTTTTCACCTGGGACTCATCATTTGATCCTTATTTATACTTCTTCTGGTTTTGTTAATTGCTACCTCGCGGTTAGCGTCTCGTCACCTAGCTCCTTGTTTCTGTTTGCTTTTTGTATTTTAGTTGATTACGTTTACTTACCATTTTGACATTTTTGCTTGCCTTTGTTTGAAGAAATTCCTGCCTGCTTGTAAACCACGTCTCCATAAAAATAACAATACCACGTTTTTTTTCTTACCAACTATAACTCAAAATATCTAATTCAAACAAAAATTAAATAAATAAACCAACAAATAAAACAAGGTTGGAGCTGCGATTACTTTACGTGTAGTCTTTAATCTGTTTTGAGGATAAGTTTGTGTTATTGTTTTTAAGCTACTATATTGTGCTTTTTGTGGTGGTGTGTTGGTCCCCAATTTCCTGTCTGAGCTTGATAAATTTACTTTCACCTCCCCAGTTTGCTCTGTCGTGATCATACTTGGTGACATTAATACACATATTAACAATTCCCACCTATAATAGCACTGTCTTTTGTATTATTCACATTCATGCCAGGCTGAAAAATGGAATGTCCTTGCCTTGCACTCTTCCCCATAGTTCACAGAGCTTTGAATGAGTAAATCCACTGGTAAACAGATTGAACTGACCTGTCTGAAGTATATATGGATGTAACCTTGTGTGTGTTGCTATTATTTACCACTGATGTTAATAGTGTCATTAAATAAACCACATAAACAAACAAACAAATATTTAGAAAATGTAAAATTGCATCAGTCCATCGAAATTATGTTTCAGTATCTGTTATAGTAGTAGTTCCTTTATAAATGTATTTGATAAATGTACAGTATGTAAGTCATTAGGCATATCTGTATTCTTA